>JAAKBH010000690.1:0-142500 GCA_019776075.1 Amaranthus palmeri | reverse complement strand
ATATATATATATATATATATATATATATATATATATATATATATATATATATATATATATATATATATATATACACACACACTACACATAATATATTTTTGAGCACATACACACAAGGATATAATTATAAACCATAGTAAGCAAAAAAAAAAAAACGAAGATACTAGCAAAAAAAATTTGATTAATAGTTTTGACGGATCGTACCGATCCTACTTGATCCTAACGATCATGCCCATGATCCTACACAATTCTGAATGATTCTGATCCTATGTATGATTCTAGTCGTTGGCACCGATCTGCGTCCTAGGATCGTACGATCCTATGATCCAGATTGCAATTTTAATAACCATGAGTAGGAGTTACTCCTTAGTTTATAAAGTGACATATATCTTCTTTTCTTTGTTTAATTAGGTTATACACTTGTGTACTATATATTTGTAACTCCACTACTAAAACTACTAAGCACCACCACCAAGTAACAATCTGTCATTTCTTCTGCAACGATGAAGTTAAGAGGGTTAACTTTTTCCTTTATTGTCTAGTGGGGCCTTGAATAATAAAGTAAATGGGTCCATGATAGCTAGAGCTGTTCAAAAGAGATCCGACACGAAAATCCAATCTGAAACCAAAAGTAAACCGACCTGAAAATGTGTTTCTTTTTAGGTGTATCGAACCGACATTATTTGACCGGAAGTTTTACCCGAACCGGTTGACAACCGAAAATGGAAAAACTAAACCCGAGCTGTAACCGATTTTTCTAACTGACACATAACCGTTAACCGAGATTACCCGAGCCTAATAATGACTGACCCGAGTCATATACGACCTGAATCATGCTCGAAACCGAACTCGATCCGGCTAAAACCTACTTAACACGAACGAAGTTTAGATCGAACTTTTGTAAATCTAAACCAATTTTTAAGGTATTCATTACCTTCGTTGTCCATTTCAATCTGGTCGAATTCAATTTTGGCGTTTGGGATTTCATTCTGGTCATTCTCACCCACCATTGATGAAGCTTGGGGAACAACCGCCATTGATGAACCTTGGTGAACAAAAAAAAAACGAGACTTCCTGATAAAACTATTTTCCTTTGTCACTTTTTCGAAAGGATCTGGAATAAGCTTAATGAAGACAATCTTATTCGAAAGGACTTGGAATAAGCTTAATGGAGACAATCTATTATTTGAAATGAAATGCTTGGAATAAGCTTGATGATGAAGACTTGGCTATTTACCTCTTATGTTCTCTACCTCCTTCTTACAAAAATTTTAGAGAAACTCTTCTCTATGGTAGGGATAATTTGAGTAGCGATGATGTCAAAAATGCGTTAACACAAAGAGACCTCATCGATACTCAATTGTCACAAAAGTCACAAAATGGTGTTAGTGATGGTTTATTTGTAAGGGGAAGGACGCACGAGAAAGGTTCCACTAGTGGGAGTGGGAATAAGGGTAATGGGAGATCAAAGTCACGGGGGCCTAATAACAAAAACAAGACTTGCAACTATTGCAAGCTTAAAGGCCACATCAAGAAGGATTGTTGAAAATGGAAAAAGAAGAATGCTAGTGATAATGGGGTAAAGGACGGAGCTAGCAATGCCGATGCTAGTTACGTCAATGATAGTGATGATGGTGGCGTTCTTGTTGCCACACATGGGTACAAGGATGATGATGCTTGGATTCTTGACTCGGGATGCACATTCCATATGACTCCCAATAAAGGTTTCTTCCAAACTCTTGAAAATGTTGATGGAGGAAAGGTAACCATGGGAAACAATTCTATGTGTAACGTGGTTGGAATTGGGAGCGTGAAAATGCAAATGTTTGATGACATGGTGCGGACCTTGACGGATGTAAGGTACGTTCCGGGTTTGAAAAAGAATCTCATTTCTTTGGTACACTAGACAAAATCGGGTGTAGAATCACTTGTGAAGGTGGAGCGATGAAGGTCGTTAAGGGGTCACTTGTAGTGATGAAGGGGAAGATGAATGGAAGTTTGTACACTCTCATTGGTTCAACTATCTCCGGCACGGCGAACGTCTCCACAAACACAATGTCCGATAAGGAGACTAAACTTTGGCACTTGAGACTTGGTCACATGGGAGAAAGAGGTATGTTTGAACTTTCTAAACAAGGTCTATTTGTTGGTAAAAAGTTCGGGAATCTTGGGTTTTGCGAACATTGTGTTTATGGGAAACACAAGAAGGTTAGTTTCAAACCCGCCATACACAACACTAAGGGAATCCTAGACTATATTCATTCCGATTTGTGTGGGCCTTCAAGAAAGCCTTCTCTTAGTGGTTGTAATTATTTGTTGACCTTCATAGACGATTTCTCAACAAAAGTTTGGTGTTATTTTATAAAACATAAAAATGAAGTTTATGATATTTTTGTTGAATGCAAAAAGATGATTGAAAAGAAGACCGGTAGGAGCATCAAGACCTTGCGAACCGATAATGGTCTTAAATTTGTTGATGGAAAATTTCTTCAACATTGTGCTAGTGAAGGTATTATTAGACATAGAACATGTGCAGGGCGTCCTCAACAAAATGCTGTTGCGGACTGGATGAATAAAACATTGTTGGAAAGGGCTAAGTGTATGCTAAACCAAGCTAACTTGGGGAGGCAATTTTGGGCCGAAGCGGTGTCTACGACTTGCTATTTGATCAATCGCTCACCTCATGCCGCCTTGAAATTTAAATCGCCTGAAGAGGTGTGGTATAACACTCCGGTAATTTATTTTACTCTTAAAGTTTTTGGTTGTCCCGCATATATTCATGTTAATGATGGGAAACTTGAACCTAGAGCTAGAAAATGCATTTTTTTTGGGTTATGGAGTGGGTGTAAAGGGGTATAGGGTATGGTGTAGTGAATCAAAAAGAATAATTACTTCTAGAGATGTAGTTTTTGATGAAAAAAGTATGTTAGTCTCTAGTGTAGAAAAGCCCGTTGTAAATGATGTTGTAATTGATCCTATTGATGCACAGTGGAGGTTCAACCTCCCAATATTGATGAAAATTTTCAGCAAAGGTCTCCTCCCTTGTCAACTTCAAGGCAAAGGAGGAAGATCGTGGCTCCAAGGAGGTACATTGAAGAGTGTGATTACGTTGCATATGCTCTCAACATTGCTAGCGAAGTCGAAGGTTTACATGAACCGGGTACGTACAAGGAGGCTATGGCCTCAAAAGACTCAAGAAATTGGTTGATAGCCATGAAGCAAGAAACGGAATCACTTGCGAAAAATGAAACTTGGGATATCGTGGTTGCACCAAAGAAAAAGAAAATTGTTGGGTGCAAGTGGATATTCAAGAGGAAGAAGGGTCCTTCTAGTGGTGTTCATCCCATCTACAAAGCTAGAGTTGTTGCAAAGGGATACTCTCAAATTGAGGGTGTCGATTTCCATGGGGTATTTTCTCCCGTTGTTAAACACTCTTCTATTAGAACTCTTTTAGCTTTGGTTGCGATGGAGGATGTGGAGTTGCATCAATTGGATGTGAAAACGACGTTTCTTCATGGTGAACTTGAAGAAGAAATTTTTATGAAGCAACCGAAAGGCTTTGAGGTTGCCGGTAAGGAGAATCATGTGTGTAGGTTAAAAAGATCATTGTATGAGTTGAAGCAATCGCCTAGGCAATGGTACAAGAGGTTCGATTCTTTCATAACCTCTCATGATTTTAGTAGAAGTTCTTATGATAGTTGTGTTTATCTTAAGAAACTTAAAGATGGTTCCTTGTTGTATTTGCTTTTATATGTTGATGATATGTTGGTAGCATGTAGCTCTTTGTTTGAGGTGGAGAACTTGAAAGTATTGCTTTCAAGTGAATTTGATATGAAAGATCTTGGTGAAGCCAAGAAAATTCTTGGGATGGAGATCTTGAGAGACCGGGCTAAGGGTGTCTTATACCTTAGCCAAAGGAAGTATATTGAGAAGGTTGTGCAACGCTTCTCCATAGAAGATGCTAAAGGTGTGTCTACTCCTCTTGCCTCTCATTTTAAATTGTTCAAGATGTTATGTCCACAAACAAAAGAGGATGAAAAGCAAATGATGGGAATTCCGTACACTAGTGTCGTTGGTAGTGTCATGTATGCCATGGTATGTTCTAGACCCGACATTGCTCATGCGGTGAGTATGGTAAGTAGATATATGTCGAATCCGGGTAAGGGACATTGGGAGGCACTTAAGTGGTTATTGAGGTATTTAAAATGTACTTCTAATGTTTGTCTCATGTATGGGAAGGATTCAAGTGACCTAACCGGGTTTTGTGACTCGGACTATGGTGGTGATCTTGATAATAGGAAGTCTACTAGTGGGCTCGTGTTCACTTTGGGTGGTTCGGCAATAATTTGGCAATCATCGTTACAAGATGTGGTTGCTCTTTCAACAAGCGAAGCGGAGTACATAGCCGCCGCCGAGTCATTCAAAGAGGCGAAGTGGCTCAAAGGTCTTGTTGGTGAAATGTGCAATAAGGTGTGTTCGGTAAGTGTGCATTGTGATAGCCAAAGTGCAAT
Organism: Amaranthus palmeri; assembly: GCA_019776075.1. Classification (NCBI taxonomy): domain Eukaryota; kingdom Viridiplantae; phylum Streptophyta; class Magnoliopsida; order Caryophyllales; family Amaranthaceae; genus Amaranthus; species Amaranthus palmeri. Next base: position 137,989 of record JAAKBH010000690.1, on the reverse strand, counting down.
TCACTTGGCTAAAAATCAAAATACTTTTCATAGAAGGTCCAAACATATTGATATCAAATATCACTTCATTCGAGATGAGGTGGAGCACAAAAGGGTAATCTTGAAGAAAATTGATACTAGTGAAAACCCGGCCGACATGATGACTAAACCATTGCCGACAACCAAGTTTGAGTATTGTGTTGACTTGGTTGGATTAGCTCCTTGCTTGATGTGATGCCTTTTTTGGGGCATTGTGGTGTGTACCATGTTTTGTTAAAGCTTGTTTTTGTATTCTTGTAATATGAAGTGGATTGATGTTTGTATTTTTGACTTGGGTGTACTCAAGTCAAGGTGGAGATTCTTATGAATGAATGTGGGTGTTATGGGTTGATTGGAGGATTAAATGAAGATGCGCTCACTATGTGAAGAAAAGAAATCTGTTCAAGTGCTTCTGCTGCTCGCTCGACCCTCCGCTCTACCCGAGCCAAGTTCCAGTTGGTCGAGCGCTAAAACAGAATTCTTCCAGAAACATTCTGATCTTCTGCTCGACCAGACCGCTCGACCCCCTGTCTCGCTCGACCCGGTCGAGCGAAGTTACTAACAACATTGGATGCTGTTTTTCAACGGATCACTTGCCTTGGGGAGTTACAACTCATTGAATATCAGCCATTGAAGACTCTAATTGCTGTTTATTATGCCATTTACTTCCTACATTGAATCTTATGTAACTCCTAGAGTAATCTAGCACTATAAATAGAGAGTTAGAGTGAAAACCAAAACACATCAAACACAAACCCCTTAGCCTAAACACATAGCCTTTTGTTATCTCTTACTGAATTGTAATACTTCATTGTAAGAGTGTTTTTTCTTTGAAATAATACAAACAAGCAACTACACACCACGGGGGACGTAGCCAATATTGGGTGAATCTCCTTAAATCATTGTCTCAATTTGCAATTTATTTTTCGTTCTTACATTTGCTAGTTCGTTGCATTTCCTATCGTTCATCGAAGTTCTTTACATTGTATCGATCTTAGCAACTATTTCGCATACATAGTGAAAACAGGAGTATACAATGCCACATGCTTCTCAACTAATCAAACAAAAATACGCTTTACAGAAATCATTAGACTGTAATACAACCAACGCATTCAACAAAAGAAACACACATTATACACCAAGTACTTATATCAAAAACACTTCTCAAATTCAACTAAAAGAAAGGTAGTGAAGGAAAATTCCCCATTTGAGCAATATAAGTGAGATATACATAACTTGCATCAAAAAAACGAAGACAACGATTTTGATATATACCATTTTCATTACCATCAAAAACCTAAGTGAGATTACACGTCATCTATATTATAAGTATGATTTGAGATTACACGTCATCTATATGATTATGAAGTATGTTATTTGATTATTAGATTATGTTTAATTATTAAGTTATGCATATTTATTCAAAATATTCATATCATTATGGTATCAAGTCCTATGTTTGATCTTGTTGAATTATAATTCAAGTTTAACTTTAACCCATGTGTTATAATGATGATATAGAAAATCATGCTCATGTATTTAAGGTAAGAAGCATGTTCTCTTTGTGATCTTTATTTGTGGTGACTGTTTATTTATAACTAGTCTAATAAGTAACTTATTTTAAACAATTAAGTTTATGGGATTATCAGCTGTCGTGCTGATACTACACTTTTTTGTGTAGGTTGATGAACTAAGGAGACAAGGATCGACTTAGTGTTATGTGATTCGATGAGATTCAGATTTTTTAATAATGTATTTAAGTAATAAAAGTGTATCGTGTAATTATATATTTTAAATCAAGTTTGTAAATAAAAATTACTTATAAAATTATAAATGTATTAATATTTATTTTAGGGAAATTTCATAATATATCACTGATTTCTTCATAATTCACCATATACCACATCAAATGTTGTAGATCACCATATACCATTGAGTTTTAGTCCGTTAGCACAGAATACCATTATGGACAAATTCCGTTAGTCTGCCGTTAGTGGTAATTATTAATTCACCATATACCATTACTTTTTTTTTTTTTTTTTTTGCGTCAAATACCATCATTTTAAAATACAGTTATATTCAAAAGAAATGTCATTCAAACGAAGTATTTAACAAAATAGTTATACACAAACCAATTTCACACAAAAGTTAAATTAACCAATGGATATAACTATATTTTAAAATAATGGTATTTGACGCAAAAAAACAAAAAAATAATGGTATATGGTGAATTAATAATTGCCACTAACGGTAGACTCACGACAGACTAACGAAATTTGTCATTAATGGTATTATGTGCTAACGGACTAAAATTCAATGGTATATAGTGTCTACAACATTTGATGTTTGGTATGGAGTAGAAGCACTCACGACAGAATTCAATGGTATATAGTGTCTACGACAGACTAAAATTTGTCATTAATGGTATTTCGTTATACGGTAGATAAAAATTTATTTGTTCATGGTTCAAGTTGAAAACACTAATAGTAATGTTTGAGATCATCACGATTTACATATGGGACCACCGGGCACGTGCCTCAGGGACTTAAAAAAAAATTCGAAAATCCTACTGATGCTAGGGGATTTGGGGTCATTTTGGTGTGCTTCAGAAATCAGAAATGCGAAACAATCCTCAATTACTCCTCCCTCTCTCATTCCTAAAAAAACCCAAAAACTCTACATAAAACTTCGCTGCCTGCCTCGCTCAACCGCGGCACCGCCCACCGCCGGCTTCTACTCCATCAAAGACGCTGTCGAGTGCCGCCGCTTCTGCCTGGACCCTGGTGTTTGACATTGCTGTTCGGGCTTCTGCTCCATCGATTGGTTTTGGTCTTCACTCAAAGTCTCAAACCCTAATCCCTAAAAATCAAAATTTTGATTTTGTAAAAGGTATATCTTGTTCTAATCTTTTAAATAGTTTTAATCCTAGACTCCTAGTGTATCTTATTGATTTGTTGTTTTGTTTTAACCATGATTTTTGAATTTTGTTTGAACTTAGAATGTTGTTTCTTCAATTTTTTGTTTATGTAATTATGTTGTTTGTGTATTGTGTTATGTGTAATTGTAAATTTGTTAATGTTAAATTGTTAATGTGTTTGTTGAAGAGAAAGAAAGTGAAACAAATACAAATTTAAAAATCCCAACCCCAACATATGAAGAAGGATTACATGAAAATTGCGCAGATTTGAATTTAATATTCCTGGAATTTAAGCTTTAATTTATCAAATTTCTCATCAAGTCTTTCTAAAAGAGGGTGGCTTTGTGGGTGATACATTAAGTATTTGGTAGTATATTGGTTGTGCTTTGGCTCCTCTTCTCTATTTCCATGGCTCCTCTCCTTTATCTTGTTGAAGGTATATCTTGTTCTAATCTGTTAAATGGTTGTGATTTTCACATCTCATGCGGATCAACTCAAACCTGCATAAAGTCTTCCATTGCGACATCAGCGATGTTATTTCACTTTCAGTGCGAATATGGACTGCTTTGAAAAATCCCCAAATCAATTTTATAAACCCTAACTTTAATTAGGAGTTAATAATAAAGGAAGGGGATTACACAATTACCTTAGTATTTGGGGTTGTGGTGATAAGGCGGTCTGATAGAGGTGACACATGGTGGCCGGAGCAAGGTGCGCGTGTAGTGGATACTGAGTGGTTGAATAAAGGTGGTGGACATTGCTGAGTTGTGTGTGCGAAGAGGGAGAACAACAAATGCATGACTCGAGAGGGAAGAAGTGAGTTGATGGCACACGTCAAAGGCACCACCATTTATACTTTTCTCTTCTCCATTCTAACTGTCAAATCCACATTTTTCCATCCCATAAACCCATGTCCTTGACATAAGAATTTTGTTGCAATGAAATTGAGAATAACTTATGAAATTTCTGCTTAAGTGCTTCTACTCCATACCAAACATCCTTTATAATTGTATCAACCCATAAAAGTTTTGATTTTGTTTCAATCACTTGCTTGAACACATCATGGTTGATTCTCTAATGGTTGTAATGAAAGTCTGTGTTGTTGCATGTTACTTGTTAAAACAAGAGAAATTTTATATGGTAGCAATCGGTTATGGCAAAACGCTAGTAGCACTTCTTTTTTATCTTTCCACATGGTAGCAACAAGTTCTCACAAAACCGTATCAAAATCTCTTAAATAAGATTATTTAGTTAACTTTAATGTTTTTTATATGTCATATACAAAAGCACAAAATAAGGGCACATAGGTCATTTCACTCGTTTTTAACCAATATTTAACGGATTTTGCTACGATTTTAATAAACATGAAAATTGTTGCTATCATGTGATAAAATAAAAAATAAGGGCTACCACTAGCGTTTTGCCAAAACTAGTTGCTACCATATAGCATTCCCTTAAAAATAACTACCCTTTTCTCTAGGGCCTCATCTTGTACCAAGTACCTATTCCACCATTTAAGTAGCATACCCATGTCTATGAGCTTCAAATTACCAACTCCTAATCCTTCATAGGACTTAGAGGCTATGAAAGACCATTTCACCATTGATAGCTTTCTCTTCTCCAAGTCTCCTTCCCATTTAAACTTCCTTGTAGGCTCCTAATCTTCTTTGTTATTGATTCAAGGATCTTGAATAATGAAAGAAAGTATGTAGGCAGACTGTTAAGGACATATTCGATGAGTTATAGTCTTCTTGCTTGTGATAAGAGCCTATGTTTCCATTGGGCTAGCTCCTTTTCCACTTTCACTATTACTAGTTGCCACTTTTTTCTATTGTTCCTATCTCTTAAGGGTACGCCTAGGGATGTAATCGGAAGACTGTGTACTAAACAAGTCATTATATTCCTTATCTTAAAAACTTAATCATCCTTTTGGTTTCAAGATACTACACATGATTCTTGAAAAATTCATGTCATCAAACAATAGTAGTGTCTTAATAGCTTGAGATTAACTAATGTTTGAGTATGATTAGGTAGGAACAACAATGTCATCTGTAAATTTCAGATGTGTTAGTTCTACCTTATCTCTTCCAACTTTTATTGCTTGAATGAATTCTTGTCTTTGGGTTTCATTGATAAAATGGTTTCTCCCACAATTAAGAATAGGAAAGAAAATTAGGGTCCCCTGCCTGATCCCCTTATGCATTTTAAATAATTCAAATGGTGAACCATTTACCATTATGGATATGTGTGCTTTTGAAACACACCACCTAATCCATCTCCTAGATCTGACTCCAAAACCCATTTGAATCAACATATGCTCAAGAAAATACCATATAATGAAGTCATATGTTCTGAAATGAACCTTGAACAATGCTCCTTTTATCTTCTTCTTTATAAGCCAACTAATCACTTCATTTGTTATTAGGATCATCTAAGATCTACCTCATTTGAAAAACACATGTCTGGTTTCGACTAATTATCTCCCCCATAACTCTCTTTAATCTGTTTGCTAAGATCTTTAAGTTGATCTTATACAAGCACCCAATCATTTCTTATGGTCTAAGATCTTCTATTGTTTCTGCATTTTTGACGTCTTGAATAAGAGGGTGATATTAGTTGTGTTGATGGTAACAAGAAATTTGCCTCCTATGAAGAACTTTTTGACCAAAACATTCACATCTTTGCCTACAAAATGCCACATCTATCTCAAGAACTTCACGTTGAACCCATCACAGCCTGGTCCATTTAGGGGTTCACAACTCCATATTGTTGCTTTTATTTCCTTTTCATCTGGCATTGTATCCATCATTGTTACTGGTGATGGATCCATTTTTTTGAATACTCGCATAGGTAATTCAACCTTTGGGAGATGTTCTTGTTGAAACTGTCTTAAGAAGTGGTTTCTAATCTTTCTTTTTACCGACTCCACCCCTTTTATTCTTCTCCCCTCAATTTTGACGCTAGTAATCTTCTTCCTTTTCTCATTTAACGTAGCTATAGAATGAAAATATTTTGTTTATCCATGAAAGATGCTTAGAAGGGGGGAGACGGGGGAATATGTACTTTTCTTTGATTAGAAGCGTAAACTCCAAGGGTGCTTGTCCTATGTCGGTGTTTGCACGTTTGCGAACTGGTATTGGTGTAGGGGCGGGGTAAGAGGAGAGTTGAGCAGAGGCGAATTACTTAGGGGCCTAGAGAGGCATGTGCCCTAAGACATTTAAAAAAAACGGTGGATCCCCATTGAGATTGCCATATACATGCGACCAGTCCAACCCATTACTTATAAAAAGTTTTTTTACAACCAATTTAAAGCCTTAAAACACCCATTTTAAAGATTAAAAATACTCATTTTAATGTTTAAAACTCCTATTCTAAACCTTAACATTCTTCTTGCAAAAACTTAATTTTATTTTTAACTAACTACTTAAACTATTAAATGTCAATTCTAAGACTTATATTCTCTACGCCGATTCCAAGCATTAACCTCAACAAAGGCCCAATCAATAATTTATTTTATGTTTTTTATTTTTAAATATATAACTTTTTTCAATCCAAATTTGAGACTTAAACGATCATATCCAATATAACTTGAAATAGATCTTTTAATCCTTTGATTCGGTCTTTTAACTATTGGAATTGGAATTTTAATTAAAAAGTTATAATACCAATATAAGAATAAGAACCAAATTCACTTGAGTCTTGAAAGTTGAAATTGATTTTTTAAGTCAAATTTGGCCTTTTCGATCTTAGATTTGATCATTGAAGTACTTAAAAAAACACAAAAACTTGCGTAAGACCGTCTTAGAATACGACGCGGCCCAATATGGAGTCCATCAGCTTTTTTTCTTAATCTGTGCATTTTTCAATTTTGCTCTTAGAGGTATCAATTTTTACCTTAAATATATCAATTTTGAAAAATTGATATATTTAAGGTAAAAATTGATACCTCTAAGAGCAAAATTGCAAAATGCACAGATTAAGGAAAAAAGCTGATGGACTCCGATATTGAGCCGCGTCTTATTCTAAGACGGTCTTACCCAAAATCTGCTGTAAAAAAATTGAAAATTAATACTAGGTTGCGGACTATTTAGCCCATTTATGGATGGTTACACCCATGTAACAATTGCATACAAGATTTATATATATATATATATATATATATATATATATATATATATATATATATATATATATATATATATATATATATATTATATATATATATATATATATATTATATATATATATATATATATAAGATATATATATATATTTATAGTATATATATATATATATATATATAATATATAAATATATATATATATATATATATATATATATATATATATATATATATATATATATATAATATATACTATATATATATTATATATTATATATATATATATATATATATATATATATATATATACTATATATATAATATATATATATATATATATATAGATATATAAAATCTTGTATGCAATTGTTACATGGGTGTATACCATCCATAATGAGCTTCAAATTACCAACTCCTAATCCTTTATAGGACTTAGAGCTATGAAAGACCATTCATTCACCATTGATAGCTTTCTCTTCTCAAGTCCTCCTTTCCCCATTTAAACTTCCTTGTAGGCTCCTAATCTTCTTTGTTATTGATTCAAGGATCTGGAATAATGAAAGAAAGTTTGTAGCCAGACTGGTTAAGGACATATTTCGATGAGTTATAGTCTCTTGCTTGTGATAAGAGCCTATGTTTCCATTGGGCTAGCTCCTTTTCCACTTTCACTATTACTAGTTGCCACTTTTTTCTATTGTTCCTATCTCTTAAGGGTACGCCTAGGGATGTAATCGGAAGACTGTGTACTAAACAAGTCATTATATTCCTTATCTTAAAAACTTAATCATCCTTTTGGTTTCAAGATACTACACATGATTCTTGAAAAATTTATGTCATCAAACAATAGCAGTGTCTTAATAGCTTGAGATTAACTAATGTTTGAGTATGATTAGGTAGGAACAACAATGTCATCTGTAAATTTCAGATGTGTTAGTTCTACCTTATCTCTTCCAACTTTTATTGCTTGAATGAATTCTTGTCTTTGGGTTTCATTGATAAAATGGTTTCTCCCACAATTAAGAATAGGAAAGAAAATTAGGGTCCCCTGCCTGATCCCCTTATGCATTTTAAATAATTCAAATGGTGAACCATTTACCATTATGGATATGTGTGCTTTTGAAACACACCACCTAATCCATCTCCTAGATCTGACTCCAAAACCCATTTGAATCAACATATGCTCAAGAAAATACCATATAATGAAGTCATATGTTCTGAAATGAACCTTGAACAATGCTCCTTTTATCTTCTTCTTTATAAGCCAACTAATCACTTCATTTGTTATTAGGATCATCTAAGATCTACCTCATTTGAAAAACACATGTCTGGTTTCGACTAATTATCTCCCCCATAACTCTCTTTAATCTGTTTGCTAAGATCTTTAAGTTGATCTTATACAAGCACCCAATCATTTCTTATGGTCTAAGATCTTCTATTGTTTCTGCATTTTTGACGTCTTGAATAAGAGGGTGATATTAGTTGTGTTGATGGTAACAAGAAATTTGCCTCCTATGAAGAACTTTTTGACCAAAACATTCACATCTTTGCCTACAAAATGCCACATCTATCTCAAGAACTTCACGTTGAACCCATCACAGCCTGGTCCATTTAGGGGTTCACAACTCCATATTGTTGCTTTTATTTCCTTTTCATCTTGCATTGTATCCATCATTGTTACTGGTGATGGATCCATTTTTTTGAATACTCGCATAGGTAATTCAACCTTTGGGAGATGTTCTTGTTGAAACTGTCTTAAGAAGTGGTTTCTAATCTTTCTTTTTACCGACTCCGCCCCTTTTATTCTTCTCCCCTCAATTTTGACGCTAGTAATCTTCTTCCTTTTCTCATTTAACGTAGCTATAGAATGAAAATATTTTGTTTATCCATGAAAGATGCTTAGAAGGGGGGAGACGGGGGAATATGTACTTTTCTTTGATTAGAAGCGTAAACTCCAAGGGTGCTTGTCTTATGTCGGTGTTTGCACGTTTGCGAACTGGTATTGGTGTAGGGGCGGGGTAAGAGGAGAGTTGAGCAGAGGCGAATTACTTAGGGGCCTAGAGAGGCATGTGCCCTAAGACATTTAAAAAAAACGGTGGATCCCCATTGAGATTGCCATATACATGCGACCAGTCCAACCCATCACTTATAAAAAGTTTTTTTACAACCAATTTAAAGCCTTAAAACACCCATTTTAAAGATTAAAAATACTCATTTTAATGTTTAAAACTCCTATTCTAAACCTTAACATTCTTCTTGCAAAAACTTAATTTAATTTTTAACTAACTACTTAAACTATTAAATGTCAATTCTAAGACTTATATTCTCTACGCCGATTCCAAGCATTAACCTCAACAAAGGCCCAATCAATAATTTATTTTATGTTTTTTATTTTTAAATATATAACTTTTTTCAATCCAAATTTGAGACTTAAACGATCATATCCAATATAACTTGAAATAGATCTTTTAATCCTTTGATTCGGTCTTTTAACTATTGGAATTGGAATTTTAATTAAAAAGTTATAATACCAATATAAGAATAAGAACCAAATTCACTTGAGTCTTGAAAGTTGAAATTGATTTTTTAAGTCAAATTTGGCCTTTTCGGTCTTAGATTTGATCATTGAAGTACTTAAAAAAACACAAAAACTTGCGTAAGACCGGCTTAGAATACGACGCGGCCCAATATGGAGTCCATCAGCTTTTTTTCTTAATCTGTGCATTTTTCAATTTTGCTCTTAGAGGTATCAATTTTTACCTTAAATATATCAATTTTGAAAAATTGATATATTTAAGGTAAAAATTGATACCTCTAAGAGCAAAATTGCAAAATGCACAGATTAAGGAAAAAAGCTGATGACTCCGATATTGAGCCGCGTCTTATTCTAAGACGGTCTTACCCAAATCTGCTGTAAAAAATTGAAAATTAATACTAGGTTGCGGACTATTAGCCCAATTATGGATGGTTACACCCATGTAACAATTGCATACAAGATTTTATATATATATATATATATATATATATATATATGAGATATATATATATATATATATATATATATATAGATATATATATATATATTATATATATATATATATATATTATATATATATATATATATATATATAGATATATAATATATATATATACATATATATATATATAGATAAATATATATATATACGATATTATATATATATATATATATATATATATAGAGTATATATATCTTCTTATATATACATAATAGATCTATATATATATAGATATATATAATATATAAGTAGATATATTGAATATATATTAGATATATATTTATAATATTATATATATATATATATATATATGTATAGATATAGATATATATATAATAAATTAAGGAGGAATAATAAAAACTAAAAAAGCTAGAGAGAGAAGGGGCCGCGAAAAAAATGGGCGTTGTAGCTGTTTTTCAAACGGCTCTCTTCACTGTTCACCCTGAAACCATCACGTGAATAACCACCCATGAGAAAGGCGGAAGAGCATCACGAAGGGCGAGGAAGAGGGAGAGGAGAGGACTGTAGAGATCTAAGCTTAATCACTAGAAGTTCTGGAATCAAAAACTACCAGCTGAACCAGAGGCAAAATCGCACTCTGAAATGGAGGAAATTGGCCCAGCCAGCAACAAACAAGATCGAACTTTCCATGGAGAATCTGCTGCACTGTCAGGAACACTAATTGAGACTGAAATTAAAGAAGATAACAATCTCAGAGTAGAATTGAGTGAGGTCAAGAAGCAATTGGAAGACTTACAAACCCTAATTCAGAAATCCTTCACCATTTCTAAGGAGAACGGGAAAGATGCGGGACAATTGGAGATGGGAACTGGGCAAGGAGAGCTTTTGGAGAAAGAAGCAGTTGTTCCTAACCCCAATAACAATCTGATCAGTGTAGAGGAATTCCCTCACCTTAGCAGCCAGCATTCGACAAAGCCTACCAGTGGCACAGCTAGTCCATCTCAATTTATGTCTTGGAAAGACAAGGTAACTACCTCAAAACCCCCTGTAGGTATGCAATTAAAATTTGTGCCTCCAATTATTGAAAATGGAAGTCAAATAGTTCAAATTGATACCAATGATGTTGTTGAATTAGTTAAACTGTGGGAGCGTGCTTTGGTTGTCTATGTTGTTGGTGGAAATGTATCAATAGCTATACTTAAGGGATTTATTCGCAAACATTGGCACTTTGTAAATATGCCCGCAATCCATCAACATGAGGAGGGATACTATATCTTGCAGTTTAATAATGATAATGAATGTGAGGAGGTCATTAAGGGAGGACCTTACTTCTTGAACCGTGCCCCTATGATTGTGAAGAGATGGAGCATGAACTTTGATTTTAAGGAGGAAATTATAAGAGTTATACCGGTGTGGGTGAGATTGCCTAATCTACCATTACATTGTTGGGGAGAAGACACTCTTAGTAGGATAGTAAGTGCCATAGGGGTTCCGATTATTGCAGATGAATGCACATCCAAGCAATTGAAAGTATCCTACGCAAGAGTCCTAGTTGAGGTGGACATCACACAAGATTTTGTTAAGGAGATTATTGTGCGGGATAATGTGGGTCGTGAATTTGTGCAAAAAGCCATCCCGGAATGGAAGCCGTTTTTTTGTCGTAAATGCAACAAAATAGGGCATGATTGCCTTAATACCATAAACGCTACACAAGCACCGAACAAGAAGAAACGCAACGGGGAAGATAATGATATGGGGGATAAAAAAGTTTGGATGCCCACAAATATTGCGAGGGTGGTAAAGGGAGTCACTAATTTAGCTCAACTTAGGCAAAAACTTGTAGAGACAAACTTGGAGGAACAAGCCAATAACAAAGAAGATATTCCACCTCTGTGCACAAATAATCACAATGTTGAGTATGGGCTTGAAGTGCCAAACAGCAGTAGCCAGCATGCTGCCCAGCACACGTTTTCTGATGCAGGTGGGTTAGATAAAGCGGCAGAACAGCAAACAAAAGTCGAGGAGGGGTGGACCCCTGTCCCTCCATCTAAAGCTGTCAGGAGAGGCCTAAATCGGAACAGTAGCAGCCCCAGCAGAGGCGGTCAGCAGCAGGTCACTGCCCCTCAGTTAGCCCAAGCTGCGCATTCTGACCATGAAGAGGAAAATTCTGATGTTGTTCACAACGATCGTTATAGGGACGGGAACCCTCAATTTCCCTCCCCACAATGATTATATCTTCCTGGAATGTACGGGGTATGAATAGCCCCTATAAAATCAAGGAAATTAAGGCCTTCCTTGATAAGAAAAATATTAGTGTTATCGGTTTGGTGGAAACGAAAGTCAAAGCTCCCAATGCTAGTAAAATCCAAAAAAAGTTCGGAAATAAATGGAGTTGGTGCACCAACTACACTCATCATGACAAGGGTAGAATTTGGGTTGGTTGGAGACATGACAGATGCAGGGTTGTTCAATGTGAAACTCACCAGCAACTTGTGGCAACCAAAATCACCCCCATAAACTCGGATACTCCCTTTTGTATAGTGTTTGTCTACGGGCTCCATAATGTCAAAGATCGCCGGGATATGTGGGATCAGTTGGAGAAAATTGAGTACAACATGCCGACCTTATTTTTGGGAGACTTCAATGCAGTGTTTAAGGAAGATCACTGGATCAATGGGTCACTGGTTACTAATTATGAAATGTATGACATGCAACAATGGCTCGATAGAAAAGACCTTCACCCGATAGCTGAAAGAGGTCATTCATTCTCTTGGTCGAACAGAGAGGAGGGGACTAACCGCATTCTTACAAAGATCGATCACGCCATTGGCAATCTTCAGTGGTTATCCAGATACAGTCATGTGAGCGTCATGTACGACAATCCTCAAACACCAGATCATACCCCTTTGATTGTGAACATCAAGGACCATGCGCAGGATCAAAAGAAACCGTTTCGCTTCTTCAATTATTTATGCGAGCATCAGGACTTCCTCAAGGTGGTGGATGAAGCTTGGAAAATGGATGTCAAGGGGGTGGGCCTTCAGAGATTATGGTATAAAATGAAAAATGTAAAGTGTCTCCTTAAGAAGCTCCACAACACTGAGTTTGCAGGAATCAAAGATAGAATCACCCAATGGGAAAACACACTTCAGGGCATCCAATCGAATCTGCAACTCCATCCCACTAATGAAGAGCTCCATCGTCAAGAGAAAGAAGCTTCCTCCCTTGTCCGTAAATGGAGGAAAATTGAAGATAAAGCTCTCCATCAGAAAGCTAGGGTTAATTGGATCCGTCATGGGGATGATAACACTGCGTTCTTTCATGCGGCTATCAAAGAGAGAATGACTTCCAACAGCATCCATGAGCTCCAAGATAGGGATGGCAAGTGGGTCACCAACTCACACGACATTCAGAGGGAAATATCCCAATTCTATCAAGATCTCCAGGGTACTGCAAATGACAAGCTTGAAATGATAGACATAAGCGTAATGAGACAGGGTCCCCAGATTTCCAAGTGTAGTAGCCATGACCTAATCAAAGATGTGAATGAGGAAGAAATCAAGGAGGCTCTTTTTGGGATAAATGATACTAAAGCTCCTGGTATTGACGGGTTTAATGCTTGTTTCTTCAAAAAAGCATGGAACATCATCAAGGAGGATTTCACTAATGCCATCAAAGCCTTTTTCACCAATAACCACCTCTTTCCACCTATCAACTGCACCTCGGTTACTCTGATTCCCAAAGTGACAAAGCCGAATAGGGTGGGTGACTTCAGACCAATTTCTTGCTGTAACGTCATATACAAGGTTATTTCTAGAATCCTTGCAGGGAGACTTCAGAGGGTGATAGGGTCCGTTATTGACCATGCTCAATCAGGGTTCATTCCGGGCAGACAGATGGAAGATAATATACTTCTAGCAGCTGAGCTCATTAAAGGCTACAACAGAAAGAATAATAGCCCCAGATGCATGATCAAAATGGATCTCCGCAAAGCTTATGATTCCGTCAGCTGGAATTTCCTTTTTTCTGTTATGAGCGAGATGGGGTTTCCTCCAAGATTTGTCGACTGGGTCAAGGCTTGTGTGACTTCTGTTTCTTTCTCCATCCTCGTCAATGGGGTCCCTTTGAAGCCATTTGCAGCTAAGAAAGGCCTTCGCCAAGGAGATCCGATGTCCCCTTATTTGTTCGCCATTGCTATGGAATACCTCTCCAGACTCATGATACGGCAAAGCTCCTCCCCTAGCTTCCATTACCACCCCCGATGTAAGCTTACCCACACCACTCATCTCCTTTTCGCAGATGATTTGCTGTTGTTCTGCAGAGCTGATATTCCCTCAGTCCTTAGCATGATGACCACGTTCCACACCTTTTCGAGAGCTTCAGGGCTAGAGGCTAACAACAACAAAAGCGATGTGTATATCTCAGGGGTCGACAACAACATCAAAAATAATATCCTGCTTAAGCTTCAGATGGAAGAGGGCTCCTTCCCCTTCAGATACCTAGGAGTGCCCTTACACTCTAAGAAGCTTAATTCCCGAGACTGCAGTCCTCTTGTTGACAAGATCGTTGGTAGACTCCGATACTGGTCCTCTAGACTTCTTACTTATGCAGGCAGAGTTCAGTTGGTTCGTAGTGTCATTGGTGGGATTCAGAACTTTTGGGCCCAGATATTCTGTATTCCAAAGAAGGTGTTGAAAAAGGTCGAGAGCATTTGCAGGGCGTTCATCTGGACCGGTAAAGATGGCCTTTCTAAAAAAGCGGCCATTTCCTGGAACCAAATGTGTCTTCCTTTCTCCAAAGGTGGGCTCAATCTCAGAGATATGTACCAGTGGAATAAGGCAGCCATTCTCAAGCACCTATGGAATATTGCAAACAAAAAGGAGAATCTGTGGGTGAAATGGGTGCATACTTACTATATGAAAGAGTAGGATATTCGTGAGGTAAAGCCATCCATTCATGCCTCTTGGGCCTTCAAGAAAATCATCAAACAAAGTGAGCTGGTGGACAAGTTTGGAGGGTGGGAGACATTAACAGGGGGGACACATTTAGCATTGGAAAGGTATATGAACTTCTTATTGCAGATGCCCTAAAGGTCGAGTGGGGGAATATCATGATCAAGAATGCTGCTAGTCCCAGTGCCAGATTCGTTACGTGGCTTGCCATCCAAAACAGGCTAGCGACGAAAGACAGGTTAAGGAAGTGGATGGATATACCTGATGATTGCTGTGTTTTGTGCAACACTGATACTGAATCCGTTCACCATCTGTTCTATGAATGCCCAAATGCAAAGGCAATCAGGGCTAATGTCTTCAGTTTTCTTCAAACAGACTTCGATCACACAAACTTCCAAGATGAAATCCAGAGAATGAGCAAGATAAACAGAAAGAAGACAGACCGAGCCAAGTTAATTGTTGGGATCTGGACCGAAATGATCTACAACATCTGGATGCAGCGAAATAAGAAAGTTTTTGATAACCATTCTTTCACACAAAAAGAGGTTATTGACTGTATAGTCTTTAGGATAGCTGGGAGAGCAAATAGCAGAATGAACGATATGCTTGTATTTAAGTAGTTAGTTTGTTTTTGGGCAGGTGCTCTTCTTTTTGTATAAAGCACTCGCATTTTTGGTGGCTCGAGGGGAGTTAATTTCCTCCTTGGGCGTCTGTATTTGTTCCCCTTTTTTGGTATATAATACAAATCATTTGGCAATATATATATATATATATATATATATATATATATATATATATATATATATATATATATATATATATATATATATATATATATATATATATATATATATATATATATATATATATATATATATATATATATATATATATATATATAAACTTTTTGGGAAATTCCATGTGGTAACCCTGAGGTTTTGGGTTTTCCAAGTGGTAACCAAAACTTTTAAAAAATCCACGCGGTAACCCTGAAGTTTACGTAATTAATCCATCATGACCTTTTTGATGATAAAAACGTTAGTAAACGTTAATTTTGAAGCTTTATCGTTGTTGTATGCATATTTATGCGACTCACCATTTCAAATGTTATCAGTTTGAATCTTTTTTCCCAAAATATAAACCTCAAATCTACCATTTTCCATCCAAATCATATTTTTTTCCCCAAATCTAAAGATGGTAGAGTTTGGGTTTATATTTTGGGGAAAATGGTTGAAACTAATGACATTTAAAATGATGAGTAACATATATAGGAGTACAACAACATTAAAGCTTCGAAATTAATGTTTCCTAATGTTTTGCTAACGCTTTATGTGCAAAAAGGTCATTGTGGAACAATTTGGTAAACCTCAGGGTTACCATGTGAATTTTTTAAAAGTTTTGGTTACCACGTGGAAAACCCAAAACCTCGGGTTACCACTTGGAATTTCCCAAACTTTTTTGTCAAAAAAATAAATGAACGTGATTTCTTCCCTATTCAGCTTTGTATGCGTGTTTCAGTGTTTCAATTCCCCAAACCCTAGAACTAAACCCACCCCACCCCACCCCACCCCACACACGACGGAGGACGGCGGTCACAACAACTGCTGCTGCACACCTACACCTGCTGCCGACTGCCGAAAACCCTTAAGGTCAAACCCTAAATCGCAACAACTGCTGCACCACTCGCAAGGCAGCCAGGCAGGCCACCGCACCACCTGCTGCCAACCTGCTGACGTCCATACCACCTTCCGGCTGTCGTGTTTCACTCCAATTTCAGGTATTAAATTGTATTTTTGAAATCCCCAAAAGTTAGGATTTTTTGTATTTCAAATTTCAATTTAGTTTCTTTAATTTGTTATTGTTATTTGTGAATCAGTATGTTATTGTGATTTTTGGATTTGTATGTTATTGTGATTTGTGGAATGTTAGTATGTGTTTATCACTTGAGTCTTGATACTCTAGCTTAAGTCTGATGTGTTTATCAAATTCATATATGTTGTATGTATTGTTAGTTTTCATGGAAACTATACTGTTTGAACCATATAGTAGTATAATATGTGTGGTGAAGTCACTTTGTCATTACTTTTGCTCTGAAGTCTTGATTATGATGATTAAGTAACCAAATTAAAAGCTTAAAAAATCCCTCATTTGTTAAGATTAGAGTAAGGTGAGTAGCTTAAAGAGTGAGCACTTATATTTTTAGGAGGTTATTGGCAGTTGCAAGATGCACAATCACAAAATATTAGGGGCTTCAATTGTTAGATTTCATTAATTTTTGTTCATTTTCTCCCATTAGGTATGTTCATGTTATAAAATAAGCGCGTACATCTTAGCCTAACTTCGCATAGGTGAAATCAAAGAAGGTGAAATCAAAGAAGACTTTCATTTTCTTTGATTTCTGTACATTAATTATTATTATGAATGTGCAAACTTCTCAAGATTCTTGACATCACACAATTTTATCTTGCTGTACTTAATCTCTTTATAACTCAATCATCAAATCAAATTAAAACAATTTCATTCTTGATAATATACTTACGTCAATTATTACGATAAGACTATAACTCAATGTATATATATATATATATATATATATATATATATATATATATATATATATATATATATATATATATATATATATATATATATATATATATATATATATATATATATATATATATATTATATATATATATATATATATATATATATATATTATATATATATATATCTATATATATATATAAAAGCTTAGGGAGAGAGGATGGAGGGGCGATTGTTGGGCGCATAGCCGGCAATCACCACCAACCCAGCATTTTTCCGGCACGGTTACGCTTAGCAGACAGCAGGCAAGGCTCGGTTACTGTTAGTATGAGAGGGGGTAGAGGTATAAGGGGCAGAGGTGGTAGAGGACGGGGTGCGGAGGAGCGTGGAAGTTCGATGGTGACAAGGAGCAGTGTCGAACTGCCTGGGTTCAGCCCGGAACACTCAGACTCTGATGATGAAGATGGAACTGCACCTGCGCTGCCCATGTCCACCGCCTCTAGCAACCGGCAGAGTGATGTGGAGGTAGATGTCGACTACAAGGCAGAATTGAGAAATATGAAAATTCAATTGGAAACCCTAAAATCACAAATTCAATTGAATGAACCAGGAACTTCGAAAATGGCCGTGGAGAACAAGGAAATACCGCAGAGTAAAGACCAAATTGGAAGCTTGGATGAATTTCCCGCAATTGGAGAGGCTAAGGAACATAGACCACTTGCATCCATTACCTCATGGAGAGATAAGGTATCACAATCTACTTCTCCTATTGGTATGACTCTTAAGTTTGTTCCCCCATCCATTGAGAATGGAAATCAAATTGTGCATATAGAATCACATGATGCTAATGAATTGATTAATCTTTGGGAAAGAGCTATTGTTGTGTATGTTGTTGGTGGACATGTGAATGTTGAAATTATTAGAGGATTTGTTCGGAAGCATTGGACCTTTGTTAGTATGCCCTTAATTCATGCCCATGAAGATGGATTTTTCATTCTTAGGTTCAATTCCACAAATGAAGTTACTGAAGTGTTGAAAGGAGGTCCTTACTTCCTAAACAAAGCACCCTTAGTTGTGAAACAATGGAGTCCGAATTTTGACTTTAAGGAGGAAATTATGAGGGTTATACCAGTTTGGGTTAGGCTCCCTAATCTACCACTTCACTGTTGGGGTGAGGAAACTCTGAGTAGAATAGTGAGTGCAATTGGAGTCCCAGTTCTTGCAGATGATTGTACGGCGAAACAAACAAAAGTTTCTTTTGCTAGGGTGCTAGTGGAGGTTGATATTACACAGGATTTTGTCAAAGACATTCGTGTGCGAGATAATAATGGTCGTGAGTTTACCCAAAAAGCTATCCCTGAATGGAAGCCATATTTTTGCCGGAAATGCAACAAAATAGGCCATGATTGTTCCATTTCAAAGGAATCAAACCAACAAAGTCGAGAGGAGAAAGCGGAGGAGAAACAGACGAAAGAGAGTAGAGTGTGGATTCCTAAGAAAATTGCTAATGTCGTGAGGGGCATAAAGACAATTGAGGAGCTTAGGGAGCAATTTAAAACAGTAGAACAAGGAAGCGAGAAGCCTACCACTTTGGAGTCACTTACTGTGACTGAACACAGCAGCAAAGAACCTGATGCTGCACATCCTAGCAGCAGGTCAGACGCTGCACAGCAGATCAGTCAATGTGCAGGAGGGTCAGCCACTGTGCAGGAGGGTCAGCAGGTCCATAGTCAGCAGCTGCCTTCTAATGTGCAGCAGAGCCTGGTTCCTGGACAGCAGATCCTTAGAAACGAAGATGGGGGGCAGTGGTCACCTGTACCACCTGGGAAAATTGCTCGGAGACCGTACAATCACAACATGAACAGCTTCACAGTGACAGATGCAAGAACATCAGATGAACCGGGTATATTGGAGAGTAATTCAGCAAATACTCAGAAGGGTGCTAAAATTACTATAGATGCTGAACCAAATGCTATGCTTCATGGGGACGGGAACCCCTTAATTCCCTCGGATAAATGATCATTGCGACGTGGAACATAAGGGGCATGAATAGCCCCGCTAAAATCAAGGAGGTGAAACACTTTCTTGCTACTAACAATGTTCATATTGTAGGTTTATTGGAGACTAAAATCAAGGCGCAAAACGCCAGTAAAATACAACAAAAGCTTGGCAATAAGTGGAAGTGGATTGATAATTATACTCATCATGAGAAGGGCCGTGTATGGGTTGGTTGGAGACCGGATAGATGTAAAGCTGAGGAGCTCAATTCTCACCAGCAATTTATTGCCACTAAAATCACCCCAGTAAATACCAACAATAGCTTCCATGCGGTTTTCATCTATGGGATGCACAGTGTAAGCGACAGGAAAATTTTGTGGCAAGAGCTTGATAAGATAGATGCCAATTCACCTTGTGTGTTTATGGGTGACTACAATGCAATCTACAAAGAAGATCACAGGAAGAATGGGTCGGATGTCACACCTTATGAGACTCATGACATGAAACAATGGCTAGAGCGTAATGATCTTCATCCTTTGAGAGAGAGGGGACACTACTATTCCTGGTCAAACAAAGAATGCGGGGAACAACGTACGTTGACCAAAATTGATCATGCAATTGGAAACATGCAATGGTTGACTACATACAGCCATGCCACCGTCATCTACGCCAACCCTCAGACTTCTGATCATACTCCCCTCATTATAAAGCTAGATAGCCATCTTCAGAAGCAGACTAGCCCCTTCCGGTTCTTTAACTACCTTTGTGAGCACAAGGATTTTCTCAAGATTGTAAGGCAGGCTTGGAATGTGAAAGTCAAAGGTTCAGGGCTTCTTAAAATTTGGCACCAGTTGAATAATGTAAAGAAAGCCTTGAAAGCTCTCCACGTGCGGGAATTTGCAGGGATAGAGGATAGAATTAAAAAATGGGAAGATACTCTTGATCAGGTGCAATCTCATCTCCGAAATGATCCCATGAATGAGGAGTTCCATCATAGAGAAAAAGAGGCAACCACTCAGATTCGCAAATGGAGGCAAATAGATGAGAAAGCTGTGCTACAAAAGTCTAGAATTAATTGGCTCAAGCAAGGGGATGAAAGCTCTGCCTATTTTCATGCGTCTGTAAAGGAAAGAAGAGCTGCAAACAGTATCACCGAGCTTCAAACGGCAGAGGGTAACTGGGTCAACTCCACCAAAGACATCCAGGATGAAATAATAAACTTCTATATGAACCTCCAAGGCACGGAAACTCCGAACCTCAAGGAGATTGATAGAAACATCATGAGGAAAGGGCTCCAGCTTGACAATAGTAATACCCAGATGCTTATCCAGGACATAGATGAAGCGGAGATCAAAGATGCGGTGTTCGGAATGAATGATAATAAAGCCCCGGGGATTGACGGCTTTAATGCTTGCTTCTTCAAAAAGGCGTGGGATATCATCAAAATGGATCTTTCTGCTGCCATTAAAGTTTTTTTTTATCAGACCGAGTTGTTTCACCCTATCAACTGCACGGCTGTCACTCTCATTCCTAAAGTGACAAATGCGAATAAAGTTGGAGATTTTAGACCTATTGCTTGTTGTAATGTTCTGTACAAGATCATCTCTAGAATCCTTGCAGGGAGACTTCAGAAAGTGATGGGGAAAGTTATTGATCAAGCGCAGTCCGGTTTCATCCCAGGTAGACAAATGGCAGATAACATTCTCTTAGCAGCTGAGATCATCAAAGGGTACTCGCGTAAGAACAACAGTCCTCGGTGTATGATAAAGATGGACCTCAGGAAAGCTTATGACTCGATTAGCTGGAGCTTCCTCTTTGCTGTCATGGCCGAAATGGGTTTCCCTCCTCTTTTTGTTAGTTGGATTAAATCCTGTGTCACTACGGTTTCATTCTCTGTTCTGATCAATGGTACTCCCACCAAGCCGTTTGCTGCTAAGAGAGGTCTTCGCCAAGGGGACCCTATATCTCCTTACCTGTTCGCTATTGCCATGGAGTACCTTTCCAGACTCATGCATGACCAGAGGCACCAGGGGAATTTCCACTACCACCCCAAATGCAAGGAAGAAAATATCACCCACTTATTGTTTGCAGATGACCTTCTTTTGTTCTGTCGAGCAGATAAGATGTCCATTCAGAGCAGTATGAACACCTTCAAGAAATTCTCGAATGCCTCAGGGTTAGAAGCGAATGTGAACAAAAGAAATTCTCGGGGATTGATGATCAGACCAAGCACAGACTCTTACAGTTTCTTCAAATGACAGAAGGCTCCTTCCCTTTCCGGTACTTGGGGGTTCCGCTCCACTCGAAAAAGCTCAATTCCAGGGATTGTCGGCCGCTCGTGGAGAAAATTGTGGGTCGTATCAGCTATTGGTCCTCGCGTCTTTTGTCCTATGCAGGAAGAATTCAGCTTGTCCGCAGTGTTATTGGTGGCATCCAGAACTTTTGGGCCCAAATATTCTGTCTTCCCAAGAAACTGATTAAAATGGTCGAAAGCATCTGCCGGTCTTTCATATGGACAGGTAAAGAAGGTATATCCAGGAAAGCAGCTGTGGCTTGGAATCAGATGACGCTTCCTCTCTCAAAGGGAGGTCTGAACCTCAAAGACATGCTCATCTGGAACAAAGCCGCCTTATTGAAGCAGCTTTGGAATCTTGCTCGGAAAAAAGACAACTTATGGGTTAAGTGGGTTCACAGTCATTATTTGCACAACCAGGATATTCGTAATGTTCGTGTTTCCATTCATGCATCATGGGCTTTCAAGAAGATCATCAAGCACACTTATCTTGTTGACAAGTTAGGGGGGTGGGACCAATTCATAAACGCTCCTAACTTCTCTATTGGGGGTGTCTACAATCGACTGTTGGAAGATACTCCTAGGGTCGCTTGGAGCAACATCATGATAAAGAATTATGCGAGTCCAAGCGCAAAGTTCATCACTTGGTTAGCCATTCAGAACAGACTTGCAACAAAGGATCGAATTGAGAAATGGATAGATACTACTGATGATAAATGTGTTCTCTGCAATGATGCTCGTGAATCTGTAGAGCATCTAGTTTTTGCTTGCCGTAATGCAAAGAGCATTCGCACCCAGATTTTCAGTTTCCTCCGTGATAGTTTTGATACGACCGATTTCCAAGCTGAGATTGAGCTTATGGCAAAGATCAACAAGAAGAAGACCGACAAAGCCAAGCTGATCGTCGCGATATGGACTGAGATGATTTACTGTCTCTGGAAACAACGAAATGGGAAAATTTTTGACAATCGCACTTTTAGTCAAAAGGAGATGTACGATCTTATTATTTTTAGAGTAGCAGGGAGGGTTAGAAGTAGGATGACTGATTTTCTTGTATCTATGTAGCTTTTGGTAGTTTTTGGGTTATCGCTCCCTTTTTGTTGTGAGTGATAGCGTTTTTGGTGGCTTGGTCTGCAGTTAATTTACAGACCGAGCGTGTTAGTCTTCCCCCTGTATGTATATTTTTGGTATATAATACAAATTAATTGACAAAATATATATATATATATATATATATATATATATATATATATATATATATATATATATATATATATATATATATATATATATATATATATATATATATATATATATATATATATATATATGTGTGTGTGTGTGTGTGTGTGTGTGTGTGTGTGTGTGTGTGTGTGTGTGTGTGTGTGTGTGTGTGTGTGTGTGTGTGTGTGTGTGTGTGTGTGTGTGTGTGTGTGTGTGTGTGTGTGTGTGTGTGTGTGTGTGTGTGTGTGTGTCTATATATATATATATATATATATATATATATATATATATATATATATATATATATATATATATATATATATATATATATATATATATATACATATATATATATATATATATATATATATATATATATATATATATATATATATATATATATATATATATATATATATATATATATATATATATATATATATATATATATATTCTTTTGCTTTTCATAACGAATCTGAAAATTCCAAACGTATAACCATATGACTACTACAATGTATATTCGATTGATTAAGAATTCATTTATGATTTAACACTCACAAACCAATTCACAAAGTAAAGCACAACATCACAATTTATACAATAAACCATAGATTAGGCCTGCGTGTACTAAACCATGTACAAATCATAATCAACATTAAAAACACATGAAACAACCCCTATTTTATAAAATTTCAGATTCAGCAGTTCAAATAACTAATGCCTAAAAGAGTACAAAAACATGCTTAAAAAAATGAAAATAGGTTGAAAGGTGAAACACTTACTTGAATTGGCATGAACTGAAGAAAGCTTCAATGGTGGAGAGGGGTGAAGGTGGCGAAATTGATGGAGAAGTGAGGGTGAAGGATTTAATTTTCTTTCTTTGATTGTATAATGTGTGAAGAGTAAGAAGAGATTTTTAGAAAAGAGATTATGTCCTAATTCCCGAATGCACTCAGAAATTCAACAAACCAACAACGCAAACATCTTGAGCGAGAAATTGATGAGGTTGCTCTTTTAATTCCCGAATGCACTCAGAAATAGCCCAATTAGAAGATAAAATGACGTTGAACCAAGCGGTGCTTGAAACGAAGCACGGTAAATTGGAAAGGTCAATGACCTTAATGTTGGAGAGACAAGCAAAAATGCAAGAAGGACTAAACCAGTTAAATGGGAATGCCATACCTCAAACCAGATATAGCATTCTGGGCAAACCTCCTGTCGTTCAACCTCGACAAAGAAATGACATGTGGAATTAAATTATCTTTCTTTAGTATATTGGAGGATTGGAGGATTTTATTTTATTATTATTATTATTTTTTTTTTTTGAAAAAGAAATTATTTGAGGGGTTTTATTTTAAGGAAAGTTTATTTTAAAAAATTCCACCTTTGCGTGGTTATCTTTTAAAAATCTTACCTTTAGTTTATTTCTGAAAAATCTCATCTTTGCTGCAATTTTTTTATCTATTTCATTTAAAAAATACCCATGGATGGGTTGGGTTTGCTTGAGCATTTCAGGGATGGCAAATATGTGGAGAGGGGGTGGACGGTGAGGTAGTGGATGGTTGGGCAAGCCGACTAGGGAAGGGGGAGGGTTTAGTTTTAAAGGTGAGGGAGGGGTACGAGGAAGGGATGGAAGAGGGTTAATTTAAAAAAATTTCTTTTTAATTGAAATTAGTTTTTTTTAATTTAAACATTCCACCATCATAGTCTAGCACGTGGCATACAAGGGGTTTTTTTTTTGTAATGTCAAAAACCGGCTACAAGATTAAGAGTACATAAAGGAAAAAAAACCCTCGTTTTCTTCGCGGAGTTAACGAGAGATATAAAATCTAAATTGAATAGATGTTGTGAATTTGTGATCTTCTAATTTAATTTCTTCTTATTTCCTGCTAAACAATTATTACCGTTCGCAGTATCTAGTTTGTTTGTGTGTTCATCTCATCTATTTAATTAAGAAAAAAGGTTAGTTCTTTATTTTAAGTTATAATTTATTGATTCTAGTTTTCAATTGTTTAAATTATTGTCTCTATAATTTTTTTTGATTTGTGAGAATAGATGGAGTTAAATGAATTATGTGATACTCTTGATTTAATTCTTCTTTTTCCTCTGCCCAAGTGTTTTTTTGGTTGCTGCCTTATTTTAAAATTAGGGTTTTATTTTTTTTTGGTTATTAACTTATAAATAAAGTTGGCTTCTTTACATTTTTATTGTCTTTATATTTATATACTCCCTTCTATTCACACAAAAGGGGACATTTGGGTTGGACACGGTTTTTAAGAGTGGAATGGTGGGGTTATATTTAATTGATTAAATTAATTGTAAAGATAGTAGTTGGGCATTGGGAGTAGTAAAAGTGGGGGTAGTTGGATATTTTAATAGATTAAATTAATTGTAATGGTGAGAGTAAAAATAGAAATGAGACATTTTGTGTGAATTGACCCAAAATAGAAATGTCCCCTTTTGTGTGAATAGGAGGGAGTATATCTTTTGAATATGAGTTTTTAATTATGTGTAAATGAATTTATAAATTTGATCAATGTTTTTGCTTTATGTTCGATTGTACATTTAAGCTACGGTTCAAGTTTGTACTTTTCTTATTTCCTTTGCTATCAAAATCAAATACAGTACTACTACTATTGATGTGTTTTCTTATCTGTATCAATGTGATACTTGTTATGCAGGGCTTCACAATGGCCGCAAGTGCAAGTGAGAGTTTTAAAGATTATCCCTCCCCTTCTTTAAAATTGGAAGAGTTACAGAAAAAAGTTGGGGAAACTGAAAATTCCAATCCAATTGATCTTGTGTATTTTAGGGATGACGATTTAGATTTGATTCCATATCAAGGATATTGTTTCGCAACTCCTCTATTGGAGCTATCCTACTTAAGTCTATGTAGTGATTACTTCCAGACTATTTCCTTCAATAGTTATACTAATTCTTTCCCAAGTCTACAAGATCTAATTCATGTTACCATCAAGGTTATCGATAACGACAAACGTGATTTCATTATGTTCGATAGCGATACTTGTGATGCTCGTTCTATGGCCTTTTTCGGCTATCGCTTGAATATTTGTCTTGAAAAATCAAAACTCAATCGCCCTGTTTGGATACCTAAGTACCTTTATATGAAGTTGTGTATTGAGGATAAGAGTACAAGAAGTGAGATCATTGAAATCTTTCCTTTAAAAGTTGAACGCAAGGTTGTTTACGACACCCAACGCTTTTTGGAGCTGTTTGGCACGAGTTATAAACATGTCCAAGTATACTATACTTACTTTAGATATGCAATGATAGCTTCTGTGGATTGTTGTGTTTTGAAAAATGATGATATAGGTGTTGAGAGTGAAGACAGATGTGTTAAGGTGAGTGGTGCGATCTCTGCAAGATTTAAGGTGAGAGATAAGGTTATAACTCGTTTTCTCTTAAATGAGCAAGAAGGTAATATTGAAATATTTGATCCTGCTGAGCTACGTTGGTCTTCGTCTTTTGCAGTACTGGCATACTCATCTGTTGAAATAGTAGTTGATGATATGGTGGTTAATCAAGAGAAGATCGATACTAGTGGACACCCTTTGATTTTTGAACCAATCTCTAACCACAAGGAGAAGGTTGAAATAGTAGCGCCAAAGTGGCGCTTCTTGGTGACTATGAAATGGAAACATGCTTATAAATCTCTTCCTACATTATGTGAGTGTGATCTCAGTGATGAAGCGGAAGGGTCAAGTGAAGAAAGCACAGACTCTTTGGAGTTTGAAGGGGGCTGTGTAGTTAGTGAATTAATTGAAGACGGTTCACGTAGGGATCGAGAGAAAAGCCTTCGGGTCAGTGAACTTTTTTGTTGTTTTTTTACTCTCTACTCTTTAACGCAGCGTGTAGCTCTTCTTTTGTAACTTACTTGTTTCTCTTACTTTATACAGCTGCAACTCGTTGAACCTCCCCGATCGGACGTGGATGTTATAATGAAGGGGTAGGTAGCTTAATTACCTTAACTCTTTCGCTATCAAACCATAAACATACTTTATTGTGATATCATGCTTTATTGTGTAGAGTGTTCCATAATTGGCCAATGACATCCCATGTAGATGTAGGAAATGGATGGATAAAGTATATGGGGCAACTATCGACTATAAAATTTGAAAATAGTAATTTGTGGCTAATAAACTTGTTATTGTTTCATAATGCTTATTTCATGGCAATCTAAATTCGTAAGTTCCAACTTAAAATTATCACTGATGTGATGAAAATAATACAATCATTGAACATAATTTCTCCCCTTTATGTCTGCACAATTTTATTTGAGTATGATGATGCTAAATGAGTAGACCCTCCATCACCTTTAGATGCAAATTTCCACGCATTTTGAACTTGTAAAGTTATTTTGTTCCTTTGAATAGCATAGTTGAAACCTTTTATCTTCTTTTTTTTTTTCTTTTTTGGTGTAGAGGATCAGAATGGGTTGCTATGAGCAGCGACACTAAACATCATATAGGATTTAATATTATGAGTTTAACTCTCCTAGTACATTCTTTTCCTTTCAAAATATCGTTTTTCTATCTTCAACTTGCCACAAGACGTCATAGAGAACATGGAATACCTTTTTTTAGTTTATAATAACATCTCTACAGTGATTAGTGGGTATAAAAGCTGAGGGTATTGCTGTAAAGTTTTGGAAATATTTCCAAATTTCATAACATTGAGACTTGTTCTCTCTTTTGAGATTGAATATTAGGGCATGATATGTAGGAGGAGTGGAGATGGGGTTGAGCTAAAATGTGCTTGTTGGTGGGTAAACAAGAGATTGATGTTGGTCAATTTGATTAAGACATATGTCATGTTGAACCGGTTACATATTAATGCAGGAATCAATTATACGAGAAGACACACTCAATTGTTTGCAACATTTATTGTTCATGGCAAGCTAGGAATTTTATAGTCTGATGAAATTAGGATTACTAGAATTACGTTTTCAACTTTTATACTAGGATCAACATTTAAATTTTTTACTGGCTCAATTTTATAGGATGATATTACTTGTTACGGTACTCATATATTGTCTCACTTTTCGGTGCCAAACATGATTTGTTTACAAAATGAAAGTGCATCCTATGTTAGTGTGTTCGAAAATGATGTAAACAAGTTGTAAAATGAATGTGCACATGTGACTTTTTTTATGCGTGGTTTATAATATGAATATTACACCTTTTGCATTGAACATGGATGCTTGAAGTCATTGTACCCATCAAAAGTAATTGGGAAGTTGTAAACTTATTGGCATAAGTTCTATATGTTTATGAAACCCATATTCTTTGAACATTTAACTGAACTTCTCAAATTCTCATATTGTGCTCTATGCTTGGTGTTTTTCTTTGTGGATGTAATTTTTTGATTTGGGAATTCAATATGGTACTAAATGTTTTTATGATATTTCAGGTCGGATCCTGAGCCTGCATATCATTATCACCCTCTAAATCTTGTAGAGGTATTCTCTATATGTGTTTGTCCTTACGTTCAAAATGATGACTGCTCTTTCATTCTTGGTGGAACAGTTAAGATGTTTGACTCTTGGGGCACACATGAGGTGTTCAATGGAGACAAACAACCTTCTAGGCTTTACCCTCATCAAACATTACCGATGGTGGAGCCTCCTGGTTGTTACCAAGGCGCGTATATCCGATTGGAGTTTGACTTGAATGATGAACAAGGCCGTCAATTAAGTCATGGATTTTTTTCTTGGAATTTTCATGGACTTCGTATGTGGTATGATAGGCGTATGTGTTCGATTGTTCACGGAAAAGATGGTTTTGCAGCTGTGCATTATACCGTTTTCTCGGATGCCGCTCAAGCTGTAGTTCGTATTTCCTTTGCATCCACAAAAGATCATGAATATCAAGTTTGTGGGAGGATTTGGGGGAGATATTCAGGCTATAGATACCATACGCAATATGATAGAAGATATTATCAGAGCCCACTTTTTGAAAAGGCCAAGGATTATGTTGCACTAAAAAATAATGAAGAGTTGCCTTTGTTAAAGCGCGTTGTATCTGTGCCAACGGATGATATGTTGGTTGTCGTTGTAAACCTGAATGTTGTTGTTGGTGGTAGAAAAAAGATATTGAAGTTGAAGGGTAAGGTAAAGTTTAAGAGTCGGGAAAAGACGAGTGAATATGAGACTCAGAGTATTGAAACAAGTGATTACAAATTGGTAGTTTCCGTCCGTTGGGGCTGATAGATACTACTTCAATTCCTGTGTAATGATGAATAGTAATGATGTATGGCTGATAGAATGAGGCAAAGGGAGAAGAATTTTAGTAGAATTGATAGTTATTACTTATTAGGCACTTATATTTATGGTTGTATGGTTTTAATTTATGAATATTACTTTTGTTTTTAAAAACTCAAAATCTTTACTAGCTCAACTTTATGATTGAGCTAGGGCCTAGGGGCATTACAGTTGATTAGATATCATTATCTAATAATCTTTCTTTTATATCCTAAACTAAGTCCAATTTAATGTCAGTAGTAGGTACACATTTAAGGTCCTGAACTTGTAGCTTTTATATACCTAAGCTTGTAGTGGTTTTTCATAATAGATAATTTTTTTACTTGTACTCTCTCCATTCAAATATGTAAGTTCCTAACCTAATTTTCACTTTAAGATAATTTTTTTTATCTGTTTGTGGTAATGAAATAAATGTACACTCTCTCCATTCAAATAATGCCACTTTCTTTTAATCTCATCCATACATTTTAACCCTCTTTTAATTTCATCCATGCATCTTGTTTGTTGCTGGGTTTTGCTTTTTGTCTGTGTCCTTTATCGCCTCTCGTACCTGTATCGTTTCTTAGTTATATGCATGTTTCCTTGTAGTTGTGTAAGTCACCTAGTATGCGTGCGGCTAGTTGTTTTTCTATGCTTGGCTAACGCGTGTGTAATATGCAGGAGTTTGGGTATTTGCAGGTGCTCATCGTTGAAGACTCTTCTTGAGCCGAAGGACTCTTTTGACCGCCCTCTCCTTATGGATATGAGACGCCGTCGAGCCTCCTACCCCAGACCCTGAACATAGACTACCTATGTGCAGGAATACTGGGTACGATGATGATGATGATGATGAATTCATTCTCTCTCTTCATTTATCACCACTTTTTTAATTCTCACCTATTTTCTCTATGCTTCTAATTCATCCAGACAAAGGGAGTATAGGATTAAAAGAGTGACATAAATGGGTGTAAAAGAAAGTAGTAGGGTTAGTGAAGGTGATCACCTTCTAAAAATAGAGATGTTGTTTATATTTTGCGATACCGAAAATAAAATTTGGGGTATATTTAGGAAAGAAGGCATTACATGTTTTGATTAATGATACTAACCACGATCTGTAATACAACATTTTGACTCTTAAAACTTGAAAAAAAACTATACATTTAAAAGAATCAAATAAGATCTCACTTAGCTATTTTTTTTGAATATTAGTTTTCTGCTTTGAAAATAAACTCTCTAAAAAACTATACATTTAGTTTAGTTTTCTGCTTCAGTTGTTTTTCTAGGCACCTCTGCGTTTCAAGCTTGGGATTTTTTGGCGTGTCTTAAAGATCGGAGCTTCTGTATGAAATCGCTTGGTCTGGTGGATTGGGAGAAGGCGGTGGTGACGTATTTCCTGCGTTTTGTGGTGTTTGAAGTTATTTTTGACTTTTCATCTTCTGGGTTTCTTCCCTGCTTCTTCAAGCTCTAGTGTTCTCGGTTTATGTGCTTTGGGATCTGGTTTTTTTATGGTTGGCGTCTATTCTGTTCTGTTTAGTTTTCTGTTCAGATTTAGGCCTCTCTATTCTTGGTGGTTGAACGAGTGTTAGGAAGGTGGCTTCTCGAGACCTTTGAGGTCCTATGGCGGATTTTTTTTTGGTAGTCCTAAGGAGTTCTACTGGTGTTTCTATGGCGGGCTCTTCCTGGAAGAGTCATTTTCGAAAGTTTTCGATGTTTCTTGCTGGGGTATGCTTCTCGTGGGTTGAAGTTTTGGTGTTGGTGTATGGAGTGGGTTGGGGTTGGAGTTTTCATCCTTCATAGGGCTAGGTATTTGGGGAGCGCTGATGCTGGTGGTTAAAGGAGGTGGCGGTGGTCGTTTTATGTCGACGGTGGGGTTTATTTGGGGACAGTTTCTTTCTGGGTTCTCTGGGGTTTATTTTCAAGGCAGAACGAGGCGTTTTTCTATCCTCTAAGAATTATTAAGTGGGTGACTCTCAAGTTAAGGTATGTTTTTAATTTGATTACGGTGCTTTTGGGGTTTTCGTGGCGGCACCGCCGCTATCATCTTATGGTGTTGCAGCGGGGGATTTCGTTTGATGTCTCATTATGGCTGGGATTTCTGGTCCTTTGTTTGGTGCCGGTGTGGTGTGTTTTGGTGTTCTTCATCGTTATCCCTGGTAGTTATGGGGTCGTCGGCGTCTTTTCTCCCTTTGGAGGCTTAGATTTTTACTGGTGTTGTCTGTGGTGCTGCTTTGTCGATATCGTTCTGAGGAGCCTGTTTGCTTTCTTCTGGTGTTTGTCAATAAAAGCAATTGGTGGGGGCTCTTTTTTCCACTCGGGTTTGAGTTGTTACGGATCATTGGTGTTGGTTATTTTTGGCGTGAGGTGTTAGGCTTTGATGATGGAGTTGGATTCTTCGTGGAGGGGGATGGTGTTTCGTTGGCCGAGTGATGGTAGTGCCTTTTGGGCTCGTTTAGTTTCTGTTTTTGGCGTTAGTGGTTGCTGGAATTCGGTTGTGATGGTGTTCCTTTTTCCATGTGCATTGGTGTGAAACGTTTCGTGGTGGGTCTTTGGTTCTATTATTATTTTGGAGTATAAGGATGGATGGTGGTGCGTTTCTCTGGGGAGTTTCGAAAGGCAGTGGAGAAGATGTTGCAATGGTCGCGCCGTGGACGTGTGGTGGTGCGGTTTGATGTGGTGTTTCTAATTTTCATGGTGTTGGTCATGAATGGATTTTTCTTTGTAAAGTGAGTGGGGTCCTCTACGGTGACGATCTGTGGCATGTTCGTGGCCAGCGTGTTTAGCCCGATGATGGTGCGGTTTGATATACTGGTGACAGTTGGTTTTTTGGTGCGATGCATATGACAATTCGTGGTGTGAAGCGATTTTTGGAGTGTCTCCATTATCCCTCCGATTGGAGTGCTTTGGGTGATTATGTGGTGCTGTTATGGTGGGTTTTGTTTTTATCTTTTATTATTTGGTGTTTTAGGTGTAGAAATTGGAAAACTTTTTAGTAATGCATAGTCCACTCCTATGCTGTTTTGAGTGGCCTGACTCTTGATCCCCTTTTTCGATGGCTTTTTTCCCGCTAGTGGTTTTTTTATGCCGGAGGACTTGGGGTCCCCAAGTTTCAGTGTTGGTGTTTCCCTTTATTTTTATCTATATATTCCAAATTTTCGAAAAAAAAAAAAAATTAATTAGTCATAAAAGATTAATTAAGAAAATAGAATAATAATATTATTATTCATGAGTTTAAGTAAGAATAATTATAAAATTCAAATACTAGCTCTCCAAAAATATTCAATCCAAGGTTAGCTTAAGAGATATCATAATATTTTATTTATCAAAAAAAAGTAAAAAAAAAAATAATTAAAGGAAACCGGATACCGGGTACCCGGTTTTCGAAAATGCGGGTACCCGACCCGGTTTATCCGGTTTGCAAAAGTAGGGTAAATTACCCGGTTTTAAAAACCGGATACCGGATAATTCGGGTCGGGTTTTTCGGGTCGGGTTATTATGAACACCCCTAGTAACGAGGGCCGTGAAAAATTAACCCGACCTGTAATACCGTCCGAAATCGACCTGTATCCGATCCGTTGGTTGACCCGAGGTGTAGTGACCTATAATCGACTGAAACTCGACCTGATGTTAACCCGTTACCCGACATGTATCCGATTATTTTAGACCCATAATCGACCGACACCCGACTCGAGAATAACCCACACCAGATATGAACCCGATGATGTGGTTAACCGAACTCGATTTGCACCCGACCTGTTACAACTCGAGCCCGTGTTCAACCCGATAGGTACTCATCATAATCCCACCCGAAATGACCCACAATCAACACCCGAAACTAACCCGACAATATGGTTAACCAAACTTAGAAGGTGGTTTTTGAGAAGGAAGTAGGGGAATAATGGTATTATGGCCTTCATGGGAAACGTGGGAACGGGACGGTGGTGTAGGTAGATTACCAATTTGTCCAAAGTCTCTTATTTTGCTACACTTTTTATTTTAATTTGTCTTTTTTATTTTATTTTATTTAGGACAATGTTGTCACTTTTTTTAAGTAAATTAAAAATATTATTATTACTATTATTATTATTATTATTATTATTATTATTATTATTATTATTATTATTATTATTATTATTATTATTATTATTATTGACTTTGTCTCTAGTCTTATAAGCTTTTAACAAAAAGACTAATAAAAAAAGAGTACTGAATGATAAAAGTGGATATTTTATAAAGGAAAAATTACCCAGAATAATACGACCTTTCACTGATTTTCCAAGAATAATACGAACTTTCAATTAACCACCAATAATACGAACTTTGACATGCATTTTCCGCTGGCATACATGACCTGTTTATAACCGGTAGTACAGGTCTTTTTTTGACCGTTGCTCAGCAGGTTTCAACCGGTAATACGAACTCTCAATTAACCACCAATAATACGAGATGAAACCTGCTGAGCAACGGTAAAAAAAAAGAACTGTACTACGGTTATAAACAGGTCATGTATGCTAGCGGAAAATGCATGTCAAAGTTCGTATTATTGTTGGTTAATTGAAAGTTCGTATTACTCTTGGGAAATCAGTGAAAGGTCATATTATTCTGGGTATTTTTTTCCTTTTATAAATAAAAGAAATTTATGTAAAAGCAAAATTGGTGCTATCATATAAGGTAAAAGTATTGCTAGTTTATATTATGTAAGTTTGGCTAGCTGAACCATGTTTAGTTTAGGAAAAATATATGTTTGATTCAACTTAACAAAAATTTTTCAGCTAAAATTTAGCTTGATTCAGCTGCATCAAGTAATGTTCATGTAAAAAATAGTTTAATTCAACAACGTCAAGTCTAGTTTAGCTAAAGATAAGTTTGATTCAGCTAAATTAAGTTTATTTTAGGTAAAAATAAGTTTGATTAGTTGAATTAAGTTTCGTTTTGTAACACCCCGACCCAACGGACAACCGGTGACTATTGATTAGGTGGAATAAAATTTAGTTTAGATAAAACCAGTTTGATTCGGTTCAAGTTTATTGTAGCATTTGATTCAGCTTAATCTAGTTTGGTCAAATAAAACTATGATTGATTAAGCTAAATCAAGTTTAGTTTAGGTAAAAAAATTATTTAGCTAAATCATTTTTAGTTAAGGAAAAAAAGTAAATGTTTGATTTAGCTGAATCAAATTTGTTCAACTAAAAGTGAATTTGATTCAGTCGAATCAAGTTTTCAAATTTGTTCAGTTAAAGTGAGTTTAATTCCGCTGAATCAACTTATCAAATTTGTTTAGTTAAAGTGAGTTTGATTCAGCTGAATCGACTTTTCATGATCTAAAATATAGTTTAGCTTAAATTATGTTGGATTGTTGAATTAAGTTTAGTTTAGATAAAAAAACAGTTTGATTTAACTGAATCAAGTTTAGTTTAACAAAAATAAATATTTTATTGAGCTAAATCATATATATTCCCTCCTATTCAAAATAAATGTCCACTTTCCTTATTTGGTAAAGTCACTTTACTTGTCCACTTTTCGTTTTTGGCAAAAAATTAATTTCTTAATTACTTTCAGCCCTATGGTAAATAACAAGTATACCCCCAACTAAACCCTAATTAATCCTTAATTACTCCCTCCATTTTCTTTAAAAACCCACCCAACCCCATAACCCTAGATCTTGATTCTCGTCTTCTTCTTCTTGCCTCTTCGTCTTCATCTCTGCATTTCTTCAACAGTGCCTTCGTCTTCTTCTTCTTGCCTCTTCATCTTCCTTCTTCATGGGTCTTCTTCTTCTTTAACCCCCCCTCTCTCTCTCTCCCCTAACCCCATAACCCCTGGATACAGATGATGAAGAAATTGCTGCTATGTTCGATTTGCAAATAGATCTACAAGATGAGCTTAATGACAACCTATTTCCATCTTCTGATGATGAAGAATCACTTGATGATGCTGATGTGGATCCCGATTTTAAAGATGTTCATGGTTATTGATTGGATTGGCTTTGTCTCCAATTCTTCCTTTTTTCTGTTTTTGGATGTTCTTTGTGCTGGAACCTCATTTGTGAATGGAAATATGCCTATTTTTCCATCAAATATGAGTTCACCTTCTCATGAATACATAGGTTTAGCCACTGCACACATAAACATGATCTTGGGCACGAAACGCTTTGATTGTATCTCTCTATGTGGTTCCACCTCTCCGGGGGTGAGGTAGTATGTTTGTTGTGTGCGTGTAAGATAAAATAACTTCTCATCAATGTGTACCATATTAGACATGTCATTAAATGTGAAATTTCTCCCATCTTCATCAATTGAACAACTAGCTAGGCAAAAAATTAACCTATCAATTTTGTTTTGTTCAGTCAATAATGGTTTGATTGCATTAGTGTGTTTTCTTATGATTCCCCCTTTCTTCCATCTATACACTGTACTTTGGCTCACATTCATGGCATTTGCAACAGCATATTGAGTTGTTTTCTTAGCCTTTTCAATACTTTTGAACTTACTTTCATCAAAAGAGATTGAAGGTCTAGATTTCTTACCATACCTTCTTGACTTTATATTAATTGGTGTTTGCTTGTTGGCTCTTTGCTCTTTGATTCTGCCATATATCCTTGAAATTGTCCTTTTACTGACATTAAAATTTGATGCCAATTCCTTCATCAATCCATGTTTGAGCTTCCCATTGCCTTTCATCTCCCCTAACATTACTTGCATTACTTGCATTACTTCACATCTTTGTTCATGATTTAACTCCTTACACTTGACCATATTTAATTTTGTTTTGATGCAATAAATGAGGTGATTTTTGAAGGCTTATATGGGTGTATTTATGGGGCTGTTTTGGGAGATTTCATTTGACGCCTAATTGTGCTGTGTAATTTTTCATTTGGGTATTTTGATTATTTTAGTTGGCGCCTAAACCTGCTGTGTTCATGTGAAACTGTTGAAATTTGGGTGTTTTGGGAGCTCTCTGTTGCCGCCTAAACCTGCTGTTCTGATTATAATGGCTTCATTTTAAAATCAAATTTTTTTTTTTGGTTTTTTTAGCTAATTAATCTATTTGAACTACTAAATGCAAATTGTTTTTATACTTTGAAACTGAAGTCAATGAGAGATTCAATATACGTCTTCGGATGTGGCGAGATCATTCGTTATCGGTTGCCGTACAAAAGACCTTGAAGAAATCAAAATCAAGGAAAAAATTCAAGACAAATTATCTATGTAATTAGTTTGGATTTAATATGTACATTAATTATGTAATTTAGTTTGGATTTTTGTATAATTAGCTATGTATTATTGGAATTAAATTTGTAAAATTTGAAATGTTGAAATTTTTGCTCCAAATTTGAATTGTACATGAAATTTGGTGGGAATCATTAAAATTAAGCCAAAGTCTTAATACCCATCAAATACCCACTTAATGGTGGTCCCTACCATTTTCTTAAAATCCGATCCAAACACAAAGTGGAAACATAATTTGAATAGGAGGGAGTATTAGTTAGCTAAAAATAGTTTGGTTTAGACTTTTAGTTAAGCAAAAAGTTCTATCCAACTTGAATAAATTGATAATAAAATAAAGTTCATTCTTTATAAAATCGATTAAATTGGACTTTAACTGACCCGAATACGAAGAATAATCAAATGGAAAAAAATTCAAAAATGATATATCGATTGAAAGTCAACCCGAACCCAATATGACCCGACCTGACGTTAACTTAAAATGAAAAATGACCCGACCCATAGTCTAACCGAATGCAATTTGACCTGCAGTATAATCGATCTGAATCCGAACTGTATTAACTGAACCCGATACAAACCGAACTCGATTCGACCTGAACTGAAACCGAAACCGACCCAATGTGGTATTAACCCGATATAGACCCGTAACCGAATCGACCCGAGCTAAAACATAAAATTAATTGAAAAAACCTGAATCCGAGAATATCCGAACTCGATGAAATCCGACTCAAAACCTGACCGAATAATCGAATTTACAGCCCTAAATGGTAACAAGTAAATCAGAACGGAGTAAGTATTTTGTTAACCCACACACAAACAAAAAACCTAAAACCCAGTTTCCCACAGCCACCCACGAATGGACGAGTGACGACCCACACCACCCATCACTCGCCGGCGTCTCTCGCTACTCGCCACCCCTCAGTGCTGTTGACTGAGTGAACCTTAAAATCCCTAAAACTCAGTTCGTTGTTCGCCTATTCGCACTTTGCAAGGCCACTGTTGGCTGCTACTGCTGCCGTGAACCGTGACCGTGAAATCAAGGCCACCAGGCCCATCAACGCCGACGGCCCATCACCAAACCAACCCACCTTCAATTCAATCTAGGTATTATTTTGATTTGTGAAATCCCCAAAAGTTAGGGTTTTGTTTTTATATCAAGTTTCAAATCTCAATCTGTTCCTTGTCTCATTGTCATAGCCTCAACTGAGCAGCCGCCGCAGCACCGGCCAACCAATTTAGCCGAATAGGTGCCGTAGCCCTCGCGGCGCCTGAAGCAAGCGACGCCCTCCTGAGCAACTACACGAAGCATCCATCCTTCACCATATTTTCTTCTTCCTCCATATTAAGGTATACTCCCCATCAATAATAAATTTCTGTTCCACTTATTCTAGACTTAGGGTTGTCAAGGTGTAGAATTTCGAATTTAGGGGTCATTTGTTAGAATGAAGAAGCTGCTGGGAAGAATCTGTAATGGAATATATTAAACTCAATCACGTGACTTGCACATGACAATAGAGTTTACATAATTTTTGGTTTACTTTATTTTTTTGGGAAATTATCATTGGTGCCCCTGAGGTTTGGGCTTTTATCAATGGTGTATAAACTTTTTTCTTTTTTCCAATGGCACCCCTGAGGTTTGGTTTACTTGGATTACTTGTTTCACGCCCTTCAGTCTTTTTGCTTTTATTTTTGTTCTTATCCTCGCCATTTCTAGTATTTTCTTGAATTATGTTGAACTTTTATGTTTAAAATTTTGCTTTATTTCATCCTTGATTAGATTATGTGGTCCTCGTGTTTTTGTTTTTAATTTATCAGTAAAGGTTTCACTCTTTTTCTTCCTGATAGAAAACAGTCAATATCACAAATGTTTTCATTTTGGATAATCTTCCTCAACGCCCCAATTTCAACTTTCAAAACCCCTACCCCGATAAATGAAGGAGGATTAACTTCCATTGGACTTATTACGCTTCTACATGTCGTTTTGCGAAAATAAAAAATATTTTAATTGTTAATTTTACAAACAAAGTTCTGTCGAAATTTGTGCATATATTGGTGCCCCATGGGACTCTGAACGCTGGATCCGCCATTACTCCCAGTGCCCAACTATATCTTGAGCCCGGTCCCTATTATGAACTAGGAGTCATTGAAACTAGGGCACATGACCAAGGCCCCCAACCCGGAGTCATACCACCAACCCCAAGACCCGATTATTATCAAAACTTAGATCTCCGAATAACGATTTCAACGTGTCCTCGATACCAATTGTCATGGCCTGAGTTGGCCATGAGAGGAAATTACTAAGACAGAACATAAATGTATATGAATGAATCAATTATTATGTAAAAATGTAATTGTATAATGAAAAACGATTGTAAACAAAGAACGATTACAAAAGATAGTATACAAGCATTCGAGAGGCTTATTCTCTCCAAAAGAATATTAAACTCCACTAAAACTATTACATAAATGAATGCCTGATTCCCTTCCCCTCCCCTCTATTTATACTAATTATCTCTACATTTTATTGCCCTAACTTAACTAATTACTAAGTGTTATTTATTACTAATTCCTATATTGCCTACATTTTATTCCCCTTCCTAGCCCTTCATGACACAAACATTGAAAACACTCGATACCAACCTGGTATATATTTGGAGAATTTAAGTGATGATATGTATTATCTTAGATCCATGATGGCCAACCTAAATACCTATCAGATGGGTCATTATCTTGATTACAATGACCCCACCCCATCCATAGAAGAAGAGTTGGCTAGGAGAAAAGAAGGGAGGCCACCAAGAAGAGCTAGTGGCGAACATTGAGGCCAATGTAATCCTTAGATTGGAGGGGATAGGGGGTAGTAAGGTGGTTTGATGGGTGTTTTGGAAAAATGGGGTTGGGTAGGTGACATAGACAAATAGATTTGAGGATGGTTGATTGGTTTTAAGGTGAAGTGATGATCATGCTTGTTTTGTTTATTGTTGATTATTGTTGGTTTCATTGTGAAAATGAGGTTGTTGTTGCTTGTTACTTCTGAGAGTATGATTGATTGAGAAATGGTTTAGATTGTGTTTCCTGTGAGTGAGTTTCAAGGTGAAGTGTATTATGATGAGATGATTCCGCTCAGTAAGACACCCGACAAGGGCATCTATGACAATGTACATATTTATATATATATATATATATATATACATATATATATATATATATATATATATATATATATATATATATATATATATATATATATATATATATATATATATATATATATATATATATATATATAGATATATATATATATATAGATATATATATATATATATATATCTATATATATATATATATATATATATATATAATATATATTATATAATATATATATTAATATATATAATATATATTATAATATATTATATATATATATATATATATATATATATATATATATATATATATATATATATCTATATATATAATATATATATAATATATATAAAAAAAATTGAAATGAAAAATCAAATAAACTCCGCTAAAACTGAAAACCCGAAGGGCGATTTTTGGCAAAAGTTAGGGGGGGCTTGCTAAATCGAAAACCCGAAAGGGTGGTTTAGGCCAAAAGTGAAAGGCTAAAAGAGGTGAGAAGTAAGTTAGAAAAATAAAAAGTAGTTAGATCGAAAACTCGAAAGGGCGGTCTAGGCAAAAGAGAGAAGAGAAAAATATTTTGACATTTGCTGATTTTGAAAGCCATAAAACTCTTCTCACCTATCGAATTTGTATAGAATGGTGTTCTAATTTTCAAAAAAAAGAACACCATCAAATTGTTGCCATATGTTCAATTTAATCTAAGGAATTTTTTCCTATTGACCATTATATTTTTTAAAAAAAAACTTAAGTATATGAATAGCTCAATTTTCCATGTAAATCAAAACATGCATATTCTAAG
Organism: Amaranthus palmeri; assembly: GCA_019776075.1. Lineage (NCBI taxonomy): Eukaryota > Viridiplantae > Streptophyta > Magnoliopsida > Caryophyllales > Amaranthaceae > Amaranthus > Amaranthus palmeri. The sequence continues at coordinate 97,493 of JAAKBH010000690.1, read as the reverse complement.
TCTTACTTGGAAACGAGTAAGGTTTAGGTGTGGGTATTTGATAGAGCTTTATTGTTTATATTATTTTATTATCTTTATTTTGTTTATATTATAGTTAATACTAGTTAAATATTATTAATATTACTTTAATGTAATATTATTACTAGTTTTATTATTATTATATTATTGCTAGGATTAGCAACTCATTTGTATCAACCATTGTAATTTTCCTTGATTTATAATATTGTCATTTATTATCAATTTCATGTCTTTTATCATGTTTAATTGAAATGGTGATTGAATGTTTAGTTACAAATTTACTTTTACTTGTTATTTCTATCATGTTATCAATATTGATTGCTTTATCATATTGAGTTTGGTGACAAATTGAGTATTTGAATTAACTTGCTTTAGTTTATCAATTACTCAATAGAAGTTAATATTGTGGATGAATTTGATTTTGCTTTGGCCTTTATTAACCATAGCTATTAATCCATGTTTACTGTTTGATTGATGCTTTTTAATTGAATGGATTGGTTTAATGGATGCTTTTCCATTAAATAGCTAGAAGATCATGTTGAATACATCAAGGAAATCAAAAAGTATTGTACAAATTAGTTTGCCGATGAGTACTTGAGATTCACTTTTTGTTTGTTTGCATCTAATATTTGAGTAAGTGTCAAGTGATAGTTTAATCTTAGTGTTCAATTACAAAACCCCTTTTTAGTAACTATTGCATAAATTGTTCATATTAGCTTCATAGTTTCCACTTCCCCCATAAGTAAACTTGTCTATATCTATTAGTAAACCAAAAGTCAAAATTAGGTCTTATTTTTCCTTGTGGATCGGACCTCTACTTGCTATTATATTACTTAGTAGTATTATATTTAGGAGTAATTGAATTTTATTTTGACGAATTTAACGGCTGTTAAAAAAAATAGCTCTGTGGACACAACGATAGTCGAAAGAGTGTTCTCTGCGATGAATTCTTCGAAAAAGAAACAGATTCCTAAAGGAGATACGAGATTGTAAGTTTATTTTAATTTATTTTAATTACTCTTCCTACATTTCTCTTTTTCCTATGATGACGCTTATTTTTCTCAAAATTTTATCAAATACATGTTCTTATTCTTAGGGTTTTCGACATGTCAAAGTATCAAAAACGGGATACAGTTACATTTGACATAACAATCATTGATGGGCTCGAACACCGTTACAACACTGCAGTTTCTCTTTTAGAGTTGTTTATGACGGTAGGGGGTACTAGGCTTAGGGGAAAAGGAGTCACTTTTAAAGACAACAAATGTCCAATTTGCAAATTTAGGATCATCATCATCATCATCATCATCATCATCATCATACCTATTGTTCCCGCACATAGATACTCTATGGCCAGGGTCTGGGGAAGGAAGGTCGACGGCGTCTCATACCCATAAGGAGAGGGCGGTCATAAGAGTCCTTCGGCTCTAGAGGAGTCTTCAAGAATAGGACCTGCAAAAATCCGAAAACCTGCATCTTACACCCACGTTAGCCAAGCATAGGGATATAGGTAAAAAAAAATTAAAAAAAATAAAAAATAAAAAATAAAAAATAAAAAAAAAAAGAAAAAAAAAGGAAGTGAAAAGCGATGACGAAAGACACAGAACAGTAACAAACTAGTCTAGTAATTTAGCATCAATGGAGATTATTCTGGGGAGGATGTCAGCATAACTTTTATTGTTGCGAATGGAACTATATATCTTGAAGGTTATTCTGGTGATGATGAAGATAATGATGACTCCAAGCAGCCCATTTGGTATATGTTAAAAGGCCATAGCATCAAGTTGACAGATTGTAAAACACCAATTAACTCTACGCTTGTTGTTCACTTTGATGGATTGAGTTCTTTGGGTAGCAGGATTAGTCCTCTAGTCTTGTTGGAAGTCCTTTATGTGTTGAAAAAGAATGAAAATCGTCGCTTGATGCAAAAGGCATTTCATGTTGTGTGTGTCCATTTTGCAGAAGCTGTTCGTTTCAAGCCAATTCGTGAAGCTATTGCAGCTTCTATGTAGGAACCTTATGTACAACATTCTCTGCCATCAAAGTTTATCGTGTTTATTTTAAATTGGAATTCTCTTAGCACAATCATGAGACGTTCCAAATGGATGTTCTTCAAAGTCAAGAAATCTTAGATAATGATCAAGGTAAAATGAAGAAAGTTTTGGGCCTTGACAGCAAAGCTCAATTTACCAATGAGCATGAAGCAAAAGTCTTCAACATGATCAGTATCTTACTTGTTGAAGGGGATGACGAAAGAGAAGATAGGAGGGAAAGAGTGCGTAATGTTCCTCACAATAAGAATGCTTTACGTCATTACGTGGCTTGCCATCAGGTTTGTTTCATTGATCTATACTTAATCACTTAAGTTTTCGCTAATTATATTAAATTTAACTTGCTCATTTTGTTTGTTTTAATTTCGAAACTCAAGTTCCACTCCACAAACTTAAAAGGAAGACTTTGAATTGGTTTACACCAGAGAAACTTATGAGTAGGCAATATTTGCATCAAACACGTGTCGATCTCTTGAATCAATTGATTCGTTCTGGTGGAGAAGATGGTTAGTACAACATTTATCTTTCTATATCGGTTTGTTCTTTATTAGTTGATTCTAAGTAATTATATTCTTTATGTCATTTTAGATATTTGGGCTTGTCTTGTACGTGCCCTCTGGAAGCAACTCAAGGAAGTCACCCCCGAAGATGAGGAAGAAATTGTTCGTTGGGAGGAGGAAGATGAGCACATTGAAAGGCTCATTTTGAAGAACACGGACATCAATTTCACCATAGATTCTCCATTTTTTTTACATGTTACGATGATAAGGGTATGTTTTGTTATTTTTCTCCTTTGATGTTTATTGATGGTAAAATACAATCAACACCCTCTCATTTGAAATTGTTATCTACTATTATGAGTACTAAAACAACCACTTGTATTATTATGATATGGAAATAAACTACCACAAACAATTCATTTAGGTTATTTAGTTTCAGTAGACTATCATACTTAAAGCTGCAGGTCTCCATATTTTCGTCCTTGTTGGACTATACCATTTCCGCCCTTCATAATTTCGTTTCTTCAATGAAGGAAGATGATTTTGAAACTTAAAACTAATGCTTTGTTTGCCAGATAATGAGAAAAGCTTCTGAAACACTCATACCTGTGATACTTGAGCTAGTTGGAAAAGATGCCTTTATTGTTTATGGAGATGTAGACGTCGAACAAGTAGGAATTTTCTCTTTGTGAATAAATATGACCTCAAATTGGATTTTCCTACAACTTTACATGGTTGATTTGCTTTTTGATTGAAACTTTGAAAGTACGTTCATTATGTTCACCATGATATCTACAATGCTTTTGTTGCTCAGGTGGTCAAGATTGTCAAATCTATGACAGTGGTGGGTATAATTTGTATTATTAAATTTGTTGGTAGTTTCAATAGATGTCTCATTTGGTTCAGAGACTTCAGACAACTTGATAAAGTGGTGGACCCATGGTTGAAATTTAGTTTGGTCATCTGCAGGGCCTACCTCTTGCAAGAAAATATGATATGGGAGCCACATGTATGCAAGAGCATTCAGAAAAGCTCCAAAGCCTTGTGCAAGACGCGCTAGACAAAGGAGCATAAATCTCTGGTCGTGGACACTTTAGGAATTTGTGTACTGATGCTGTTGATCAGTTTTTTCCTCCTACTGTTTTAGTTAATGTGAATCACTCCATGCGTATTATGCTAGCAGAGGTACCTCATGTGTATTGTTGTCATCGCGTACAATTGAAAGATTTGTATATTAAGTTAGTTGGCACACAAATGAAATAATTAATATACCATTTTTTTCTTTTATTTATTTATTTATTTTTTACTTCATGAGCATATAACATACCATTTCATCAATAATATGGTACCTTGAATGTTAAAATTATTTTATCTTGGATCATATAAAGTATGATCTGATTTACTGATCAATTTATATCCTTTCCAGTCCCTACCTTTTGGTGGTGTTAAGGATAGTGGCTTCGGAAGATTTGCTGGTATTGAAGGACTAAGGGCTTGTTGTCTTGTAAAATTAGTGGTCGAAGTCTCGAAGATAGATTATGGCCTTACATTTAGACCGTAATACCTAAACCCATTTAAGTATATAGAACTTCTAAACTTTGTTTGCTATGTGCCTTAGACTTTTACTCCCTCCGTCCATATGTTTGCAACATTTGACCACTTTTTATCTCACAAAAAATGGTCAAATGTTGCAAACTTGTATGGACAGAGGGATTCTTATGTGTATCAAAAAAATATAGCTCTTAAACTGAAATTGTGTTGCCAATTGCAGTATCCAGTTCAGATCATACTTTCGAATTTCAGCAATCTCTGATAGAAGCGCTATGTGGTTTGAACATGTGGGATCGCTTGTGAGCATTAGTAAATGTTGTTAAGGTTCTAACCGAGTATAATCCACCTAGCGTAGGCAGCAGTAGCAGGAAGGACTATGTCAGTTTATTTTTAACTGAGAATAGGGTATCTGGGTCGTGCTATCACAAAAAGCCGCAAGTTCACTATCACTGTTGGCTACTGTTTCTTAGAGGAGTTCGTACAAAATCAACACTTGTGTACTGTTCATGTGAGGGCAAAAAAGGGAAACCAACATATGCATCCCTCTCAGTACTTTTTCCTCTACTTTTTCTCCCTCTTTTGCTACCTTCTGGCCTGATTTCCGGGTATTCACAAGTTGATTGCTCTTTGCTTCTTCAGTTTCGATCATCTCTGCTAGGTAATCTTTTTTATTTTTTTATTTTTTTATTCTAGATAAGTTAGTTATTCTGTATATTTAAATTTCTTGATTTGATTTGCAATTCAAATTTAGGTTTTTTTGTTTACGATATTGCATTCATATTTTTTAATCTGATTTTCTCTCTTTATTTGTTGAGTTTTTGTTTATTTTTCTTATGTTTCAATTTTAGTTTTGGATTCCCGAATTGTTTCTAATTGTTCTCTATTCAATGTAATATCTATTTATTGATTTAGGGTTTACATTTGAAATTAGTATAATTTTCCTCTATCTATTTCCCTTCTTTGTTTTTAGGGTTTTCATTTGAAATTAGTATAAGTTTGTGGGGTTGCCAACAACCATTAAGCGAGCACCAAAAGTTGTTAGTTGGAATGATTATTTTTTTTCTTTTTTTCGTTTTTGTTTGGATGTTTTTATATTATGCTTTTATTCTTATTTTATAAGGTTTTCTTCCAAGAATTTACATGTTTCTAAGGAGTATCCTCCCCTTGTTCTCACAAATCTCACAATCTTATCATCTTCCAGTTATACAGGAAGTTTAGATTATAATTTTAATCTATTTGCTATGTGCTATGTGTATGCACTTTTCGATTTCTTCACCGATTAATAATTGCTCCTCTGTGTCAATGCTTACTTATGTTAGTTTTCAACATAACCTAATGTTATTAGATGGCTCTTTTAGCGCTGCTGGAAGTGGAAATAGAGTTGACTATGGTCTTTACTCTTTAAGCCAAATTGCTTGGTCAATGTAAATGAATATTATTTTGGCTTTCAAGCTTAATCAAGCTCAATAATATCCATGTCGGCATGATTAGAGTTCCTTCAACTTTTGGGTAAGTTTTACTTCAGCTTTATATTTGTTTGATTTATCCATAAAGTTTGGTTTTTTATTAGTTGTGATATGAAAATATAACGAGTAAGGTGTGAAATCTTTTGAATGTCTGATTATATGTTTTGGTAATCTTACTTCAAGTACGTATCTTGTTTGTTTTATAATTAGTTTCTTTTGTCACTATTGTATTTTTTGAAAGTTATTGAATAAAGCAATATTTTTTTGTTTGTGTGATTTGGTAGTAAATTAAAGGGGGTTTGATTATAATTTTGATTGGATTTTGATTGGTTTGGAGATGGCCAATTGTTTTATAATTAGGTTTTGTGGCGGTTTGACTAGATGGAATTTTGGTTGTGATGCTTGATTATGGCTTTTGATTGTGATCTCAATTGGGTTTTGGTTGGTTTGGATAGCTGGAATCATACTCACTATATAACTCTTACATCTGACATGTCCCTAAACTCCTATGAGGTTTTATGGTGAAGATGATTTTTAACTTTATAATTCTTTCTCTAACGTCTATAAGATGAATTACTCTGATCACACACAAAAACATGCAACTTGTGTTAAGATGCTCCTTCCATTGTGTTTTATAAAGCTCCAATGCCAAAGGCCTGGTGATTTAATGAATGGGGAATGGAATCACTTCTTTAAGGTGCAATTCTTTGTTGTTGTGGCAGGCGTCGAAGCTTCTTGAGAATGGATATAAACATAAAAAAAGTGTTCAAAGTCTCTTTCTCTGTCTAAAATTAAAACAAAAATGGAAAAAACATGACTTGGTGGTTTAAACGTTACTTGCACACTTATGAACAGGTTTTACATGCATTTAGAAGTCATTAGTTTGTGTAGGCAATGTATTTCTGCTATATAATAAGTAAGTATTAACAATGGGAAATGATACCAGTTGTTGAAATAAGGCATATGCATATAGAAGCTGATTAAGGAACACCACTTTCATAGCTAAAAGTGACAAGGGAGGTGGTTTCATTTGGAATTATTTAACTTTACCATGTTTTTCTAGATGATGCACCTCCATCGTAAGCTATTTTAATGCACTTCCTTAAATTACGTAGAATTAAATTTGTAGAAAAGTTGACCTTTGTAAAATATGCAACAAGACAAATATAAAAAGATCCACTTAAGAACGATTTTCTTCTATAAAAGGAAAATTACCCGGACATGACTAGTTGGTGAATGGTGGTTACCATGCAAAAGTAGCATTTATATAAATGTTATAGGTTAATCTTACCCATCACACATTTTTACCTTAAATTTGCACAAATATCAGATTAGAAGATTAAAAACGAAATCTAAATCTAACGTGTCATCACCTATTAGTACTGGTTATGTTCCTGATTTGATGCCTTAATTGAATCTTACCTATTAATTGACGTTTCATTAGTAACCTAAATACTAGAAAGATGAATATGATTTATAGAACTGTGAGAAACTTATTATGAACCTATAAGAGACTACACAAGATTTATTTTAGTGTATTTCTGTAATTCGTTAGTGTTTAGAACAAAAATTTTGTGTACAGTGTTAAATCATACTCTTATTGCAGGTTGTAGGAACATGTATTATGTGGGAGAGCATCATCCGATCTATCAGAAATGTGAAGTTTGGGGATAAAGGCCTCAGTCGCATTTTAGCTCATACAATGGGCCCAGGTAAAACCTTCTATGTAGTATTTCTTTTTGTGTTGATTGTCATTTATCAATGTGTTTAAGCTTATAGTTATATCATGGTTAATTTCTTGGCGTAAATAACTTATTTTGCTTATCCTCTGCCAAAATGTGTCAGATAAGTTGTTCGCTGTTTGAGATGTTTGAAATCTTGCATTAAGATTAACTTGTCATATTGGATTCTGAATTTGATTATTAGAAAATTATATTGTGATTCATTGCTTACCCTGCTCCTACTATTAGAACAAGCATTTACTTTTTTTTTCTTTCCTTCATTATCCATTCCCACTCAAAAAGCCATGGATATCTTTGATTCTTGTCTTGAACCACCGAAACCCTAAATGTCAAGCAACAACAACGTCAACAATGAGGGTATTTTTTGACCTTTCTATAAATTTGGAAGAATCCCACATCAAGGCTACAAAGATCGCTATAAAGTTGGGTTAACTTGGGCAAGCAATAGGATTATAATGTGGGTCTAAGACATGGGTTTGAGTATTGTCAAGAGCTTGGTTTTAATCGTGGTCTTGTTAATGTTTAGACCTCTGAAATTCGAGTGAAAGTGTGAAACACAGTTGCTTCCCTGCTCGGGTCGGGTCAGAGGAGTATACAACAGATGCAAAAGTTGCTAGATATGGTAATAAAATTAGTGAATTTTAGTATTCTTGAAATTTGTTGCTATTGTAAATGTTAAGAAAATTAAGCGAGTTGATCTAAACATGGGAAAGTGAGGATGTTGTCTTTCAATATGATTAAAATTTTCAGTGATATTGGGTTTTGATAATAAGCTTCTTAAGTTAACAAGGATAATATTATAGCCAAAATCTAATAGTTAATGTGGTGCATTGTAAGCATGTATCCTAATTCCACAAATTGACGTCTTTATGTGTGTTTAACTGTACTTACGGAGGACATAACATAAGGGCATTATGTCCGCAGCCAATAACTTTATGTTATTTGCTGCTACTTCAAGGGCTGCGAGACAAAACCTCAGCCCATACCCATAAAAAGCCCGCAGCAAATAGAGATTTTTCCACTAGTGACATAACATCCACTACTAATATTATCACATAATATATATCGAAAAATAGTACACTAGTATTGCTTGTACAAATTAAAATTACATTTAGTTTAACAAAAAGTTTGATCTAAAGTACTTTGCCCATTGCTCACGAACCTCGTCTATTTCATCTTGGCTATATGTACTTGATCTTGCAATATATTCCTTCAAAACAAATAAAAAACAAAACAAACTAAATAAATATATTATTGACTAACGCAATGCATACAATAACCTATACATCAAAGTAAATAACAGACGATTATGTTGTCCGTTAAGTCAGCCCACCAAACCATGACTCCATGAGTTTCATTGAACTGCATAACTGATTTTAGTAACTGATCACATATTTGATATCACAGTTCATATTAATATATGTAAAAAAAAAAAATCTTACAACATCAGCAAGTATTGCTAGAACATTTATGAAAAAATTAGCCTACAGACACAAAAAGGAAACATTAAACTATATTTGAGTCTATTCGGTGAGGAGTTTTGGAAAGTGGAACAGAACAAGTTGCTTATTGAACCTGTTTGGTAGTAGCACCCGACATTAGAAGATCAGTTGTGACCATTCCAGGCTACACTTTACAAGAAACTATGTAAGATCAAAATGGAATCAATGAAAATAAATTTAAATATTAATGGCTCAACCATCAATAAGAAACAACAGTCACCAACAACACACCAGCTAAGTTCCTCAACCATCAATAAGCACCATCAACATTTAAATCACTAACAAAAATCAAAGTATATAAAGAAATAGATTAGCCAATAAACCAATATTATATTAGGTCAACAAATACTTGTTAGTTTGGTACTATATGTTAAGGAATTTAATCCCCATAATTTATAAAATATTGCAATTATTCTAAACTTAAAGCAAACAAACCAACTTTAGGAACTTTTGGTGTCTTATGATCACTATACAAATAAATGATTCCTTATTTTGATTGTTGTCCTTTGACGAATGAATTTTGAATCAGAATTACATACTCTTCCGTCCCAAAAAGAAAGACTGAATTGAACAGCGACAGTCAACTGTGCAAAACTACATCATCACAATTCAACATGGACAGAAGGAAGATAGTAAAGAAGGAAGCATGAGATTAGAAGACATGAAGGAATCAATAGTAGAGTTCTGTTTTGAAAGCCAAACAAATTTGCAAAATCAAATGGTGAGGAAAGAATAAGAGAGCAATGATTTTGATTTCTAATTGTCTATAGTTAAGAGTAATGTACTGCATTGTCATGAAGAAGAACAAGTTACAGTAAGTAACTAGCATCTGAAACTTATACAAAGATCACCACAAGTATTCACAAGGTAGTAAATGGAATATGAATGAATTAGAAAGATGGTTAGTAAGCTTTGAACTTGCAATATTGCAGCCTAATATGAATCAATCCTTAAATTCGAGGACATTCATCATTATTGCAAGATCAAAATTAAAATCTAGTTAAACCAGAATAACTTATCACGTGAATGGAACCCTAAGGTCTTTTTTGGATGAACTCGTATACAAGTACTGCTGAATTCTAGAAATACAACACAACATCCACAATGCATTTCTAAACACGCCAAAATTCTAGAAATACGCAAATGAACTACCATATATAAACAATGAAGGAGGCGAAAGACAAAGTTACAAAACAATTAAATCTTCCAACCCTAACTAGCTAAATTCTTCATTTTGCAGCAGTTTTTTGAGCTAATTAAGCACAAATCGCTCACAATTCAGCATCAAAGATAACATCAAACCCTAAAATTATATCAGTTTACAAAGTTACAATAAATAAAAACCTAAAACACTTATTTTGTATTGAAATTTCGCAACAAGCAATGTCTATTGAAGCTTCAATCTCTAAATTATTCATTTTCGTTGTCTGACATGTGATTATTTAAAGTTAAGATCACATTATCACGCTAATACGATGCAGGATATGCTACTAAATCTTCGAAAATGACAATCACTTAAATATATATCATATACTCCATATACAAATCAATATGATAATAGCCACCAAGTGGACTACCAGGTGCTGAACATGGTGCAGATAGCATGTGAGACATGTGAATGTTTCTAAATATCCAAATATATAATAACATAAACAAAAACAATGAAAATATCAGTCAGATGCAAGTAATACGGTATAAGGTCAAACAAAAATCAGAAAATCCACATACTTTGGAAAAGGTATCCAAACAAAAGAGAAGGGATATATGTAGAATTTGTGCTTTGATTCTGAGTGTCCTGTAATATAATGTTCCTCAAAATCTAAGGTTGTCTTGTTTTGCCCGACAGCACTATATAATAACATAGACCAAGAAAGTACCATTTTTCGACTCTATCATAGATTCCTGGAAGAACTAGCTCCACATGATGAAAAAGAAACTCAAAACTACTACAGATGAACAAAGTAAACGACAGATGAACAAAGTAAACAATGTATGCATTGAAATAGAAATGGAGTTCTAAACATTCTTATTTTTATCAACTTTGCAAAATACAGTGAATTAATTCACTAATTAACAATAATTTCTCAAAACAAGAACAAGAAATTAGGGTTCGCATAAAATAACACATTAAAAGTAAGATTCATAGAATTACTATTTCAAACGAATTCAACTTACACATACAGAAGTTAGTGGTGATGGCATGCGCAAATCGACATCGGTTTCGGTGGTTAATGAGTGGTGTGGTTAGTTGAGTTGAGGGTCGACGCTAAGTGGCAGAGTATTTGATGGATTGCGGTGGCGAGAGGAGCGGCGAAAGAGGTCGAGTGGTAGAGTATCAGGTTTGCATTAGGTTTTTTTGACGGATCGTTATGTTTTTAGAGGAAACATCATTTGTATCTCGGTTTTAAATGGTCGATACAAATAATTAGTATTTGTATAGTGGGTTCAAACACACGAAACAAATAACTAGTATTTGTATCGTGGGTTTAAATGAACGATACAAATAAGTAGTATTTGTATCGTGGGTATTAATAAACGATACAAATAACTTGTTTTTGTATCGTTTGTTTAAACATAAGATACAAATGACTATTATTTGTATCTTTTAGTTAAAACCAAAATACAAATAGTCTTATTTGTACCTTATGTTTCAACAAATGATACAAATAGAGGGTTACTAATAGCCTTTTTTTTACTAGTGGAATTAGGGGCTTCAATTGTTAGTTTTCATTAATTTTTGTTCATTTTCTCCCATTAGGTATGTTTATGTTATAAAATAAGCGCGTACATCTTAGCCTAACCTCGCATAGGTGAAATCAAAGAAGGTGAAATCAAAGAAGACTTTCATTTTCTTTGATTTCTGTACATTAATTATTATTATGAATGTGCAAACTTCTCAAATTAGGGGCTTCAATTGTTAGTTTTCATTAATTATTATTATGGCGTGTCTACAGTCTCCATGAGTAGTCACCGGTGGTCCGTTGGGCCGGGGTGTCACAAATGGTATCAGAGCAACCCTGCGACCGTGGCTGATTGTGTGTTCAGTGCACCTAACGGGGGAAAAGATCCTGAAATGACGGTCCAACGAGGACGTTGTATTCCTAAGTGGGTATGAGTGTGATACCCCAGATTTAGATTGAAAAAGGGATTGATAGACTACTCATATCAACAAGGTGCATCTTTTCTAGGGAGCCCATTTTCTAAGAACTCCACATTTAAGCGTGCTTGGTGGAGAGCAATCTTAAGATGGGTGACATACTGGGAAGTTTTCCTGGGTGCGCACGAGTGAGGCCAAAGTGCGCTTGAATGATTTGTGTTGGTCTGTGGGGCTAGTCAACAGTCTCTATGAGTAGTCAGCGGTGGTCCATTGGGCCGGGGTGTTACATTTTTACAAGAAAATTCATTTTTAGCAACAAGTTTTAGCAACGACTAATTTTTTTTCATTGCGAAAAATACAAATTGTTGAGAAATCATTTGTTGTTGCTAAAAAGTCGTTGCCAAAAAAACAAAAAATTAACTTTTCACCACTAAAAATAATTTTACGGTTTAACCCACGTTTTTTGCAACAAAAACTTTACAAGTTAAAGCTTTTTATGTAGTGTTTGGAAACAAGTATTTATTTCAAATTATGGATTTGAATTATGAAATCATAAATGAAGAATTTAAGAATGACAATGTTTGGGTAGTCTTTCTCAAATTCTTAACTTTAACTACTTTTAAAAATAATGGTGGAATTTGATCCAAATCCAAATTTGAAATTTTTTTATTTGCCAAATAATAAATTTAAGCCAATTTCAAATTTTCAAATGAAATCATCAATCCCAAACATGACATTAATTAATTCACAACCTTGCATTTCATTGCAAAAAATAAATAAATATATAAATACAATAAAGTCATTGCCAAAACTATTTTCTTAATTATCTATCGCAACCCTCTAACCCAAACCCTTATCTATCAAACATATGCTAAAAATTATCTCACGACCTATTATTTCCCCAAAACCCATTGAAGTCCCCTTTCCCTCTCAAACCTAGGTGAATCCCGCCTCCCTCTCAACCCACGACAATTCTGCCGCCGCTACAGCCGGTGTGCCGGCAATTATGCCGCTGTTTCTACCACGCCGCGACGATCTCCCCCTTCAGCCGCCTCCTAAACCCACGACCCACAACTGGTAATTTTAATTTGCTTTTTTTTTCCCATGAATTTGTGGGTTGCAGTTCTTCAATTTGTGGGTTTATATGGGTTCTTTGTTATACATTTTGTCTTTCTCTAATGGTTGGTTCTTTTATGCCTTTGGATTGACTTAGTTCTTCAATTTGCTGGGTTTTACGTATGGATTGTCTTTCTCAACCGAAATCGGAATCTAACAGGACATTTCTGATTGGATCTTGAGTCTTAGAAATATTTTTCAAACATTATCATTTTAAGAACAATGCAATCAATACAAACAAGCTACTGGTGTTGCTTAACAAACTCCCTGACTAACTCCAAAAAGCGAAACACATCAGTTAACTAATTGAAAAGTTGCGCTTGACAAAAATGCTAATCCTTAATGCTTGAGCTACTTCCAGCTTCTGATAGAATTCTATAGGAACTATGCTCGAGTGTTGATGGAATTTTGTTTCTCACAGTGATTGTAATCTGAGTAGAATAAGATCAAACCATTTCATCAATTTATTGCAATGTTAGCGAATGTTAATTAACTTAGGAGTTTCAAAGGCATAAGGAACTTCGAATTTGCCTTGGAGAACCTTCTGAATTGAAGTAATTTATGTTGGTACTTAGATTGGATCGGGATGGTGTTATGATATCATGAGTTGTTAACTATTGTCTATAAAGTATAAACAACTTAATTAATGAAATTTTGGATGAGTTGTACTTAATTAAAAGCAAACATTGATCTAGTTACATTAATAATTATGTGCACTTGAAAATTTTTGGACGTTTTCAAAGTGCCTTTCACCTGTAAATTTTTGTATAGAAAACTTGTATACGGTAGGAAAATTATTTTGGAAAATTGCCTAGTCCATTACTTGTATATGAATTACGTACATTTTGGACCCACGACATTTGGGACGTGTGATATTTTGGGTATGAATTAGTATATAATGATAATTGGTGATATTAGTTTAGTTGGTTATAAATTATTTATTAATTTAATTGTCTAATTTATATATAGATTGTAGATTGTTTCATAAGTAACAAAGTCGTTGCGAAAAATGTGTATGTTTTTTGCAACGTTAATAGTTGAGGCTAAAAGCATTAATCACAAATTTTACATAATTGTTTTCCCTACAGTTAGATCGATGCAAAAGATAGACTACCATGCATTGCAACAACTTATATTGTTGTGAAAAACAGATATTTAACATCGATAAAAGTAGTAGCTAAAAATGCAAAAGATTTGGCAACGACTTTTTTTGTTGCTAAAAACATTGTACGAATTACAACGACATATCTTTTGCAACTGTAAAACTCGTTGCAAAAAAGTACAACCTTTTGCAACTACCAAAGTTGTTGCTAAAACCTTTAGCTACGGCTGTACCCGCAATAACAGAAGTCGTTGCAAAAAGCGTTTTCAGCAATGAAATCCGATTTTTAGCAACGACTATTATTGTTGCTAAAAACAACTTTTCTTGTTAGTTTTCATTAAATTTTGTTCATTTTCTCCCATTAGGTATGTTTATGTTATAAAATAAGCGCGTACATCTTAGCCTAACCTCGCATAGGTGAAATCAAAGAAGACTTTCATTTTTTTTTTGATTTCTGTACATTAATTATTATTATGAATGTGCAAACTTCTCAAGTTTCTTGACATCACAATTTTATCTTGCTCCACTTAATCTCTTTATAACTCAATCATCAAATCAAATTAAACCAATTTCATTCTTGATAATATACTTACGTTAATTATTACGATAAAACTATAACTCAATCTATATATATATATATATATATATATATATGTGTGTGTGTGTGTGTGTGTGTGTGTGTGTGTGTGTGTGTGTGTATATATATATATATATATATATATATATATATATACATATATATATATATATATATATATATATATATATATATATATATACATATATATATATATATATATATATATATATATACATATATATATATATATATATATATATATATATATATATATATATATATATATATATATATATATATATATATATATATATATATATATATATATATATATATATATATATATATATATATTTTTTTTCTTTTCATAACAAATCTGAAATTCCAAACGTATAACCATATGACTACTACAACGTATATTCGATTGATTAATAATTCATTTATGATTTAACACTCACAAACCAATTCACAAAGTAAAGCACAACATCACAATTTATACAATAAACCTTAGATTAGGCCTACTTGTACTAAACCATGTACAAATCATAATCAACGTTAAAAACACATGAAACAACCTCTATTTTATAAAATTTCAGATTTAGCAATTCAAATAACTCATGCCTAAAAGAGTACAAAAACATGCTTAAAAAAAATGAAAATAGGTTGAAAGGTGAAACACTTACTTGAATTGGCATGAACTGATGAAAGCTTCAATGGTGGAGAGGGGTGAAGGTGGCGAAATTGATGGAGAAGTGAGGGTGAAGGATTTAATTTTCTTTCTTTGATTGTATAATGTGTGAAGAGTAAGAAGAGATTTTTAGAAAAGAGATTATGTCCTAATTCCCGATTGCACTCAGAAATTAATTGAAGACAGTTCATGTAGGGATCGAGAGAAAAGGCTTCGGGTCAGTGAACTTTTTTTTGTTGTTTTTTTACTCTCTACTCTTTAACGCAGCGTGTAGCTCTTCTTTTGTAACTTACTTTATACAGCTGCAACTCGTTGAACCTCCCCGGTCGGACGTGGATGTTATAATGAAGAGGTAGGTAGCTTAATTACCTTAACTCTTTCGCTGTCAAACCATAAATATACTTTATTGTGATATCATGCTTTATTGTGTAGAGTGTTCCATAATTGGCCAATGACATCCCATGTAGATGTAGGAAATGGATGGATAAAGTATATGGGGCAACTATCGACTATAAAATTTGAAAATAGTACATGTACTTTGTGGCTAATAAACTTGTTAATGTTACATAATGCTTATTTCGTGGCAATCTAAATTCGTAAGTTTCAACTTAAAATTATCACTGATGTAATGAAAATAATACAATCATTAAACATAATTTCTCCCCTTTATGTTTGCACAATTTTATTTGAGTATGATGATGCTAAATGAGTAGACCCTCCATCACCTTTAGATGCAAATTTCCACGCATTTTGAACTTGTAAAGTTATTTTGTTCCTTTGAATAGCATAGTTGAAACCTTTTATCTTTTTTTTTTTTCTTTTTTGGTGTAGAGGATCAGAATGGGTTGCTATGAGCAGCGACACTAAACATCATATAGGATTTAATATTATGAGTTTAACTATCCTAGTACTTTCTTTTCCTTTCAAAATATCGTTTTTCTATCTTCAACTTGCCACAAGACGTCATAGAGAACATGGAATACCTTTTTTTAGTTTATAATAACATCTCTACAGTGATTAGTGGGTATAAAAGCTGAGGGTATTGCTGTAAAGTTTTGGAAATATTTCCAAATTTCATAACATTGAGACTTGTTCTCTCTTTTGAGATTGAATATTAGGGCATGATATGTAGGAGGAGTGGAGATGGGGTTGAGCTAAATTGTGCTTGTTGGTGGGTAAGCAAGAGATTGATGTTGGTCAATTTGATTAAGACATATGTCATGTTGAACCGGTTACATATTAATGCAGGAATCAATCATACGAGAAGACACACTCAATTGTTTGCAACATTTATTGTTCATGGCAAGCTAGGAATTTTATAGTCTGATGAAATTAGGATTACTAGAATTACGTTTTCAACTTTTATACTAGGATCAACATTTAAATTTTTTACTGGCTCAATTTTATAGGATGATATTACTTGTTACGGTACTCATATATTGTCTCACTTTTCGGTGCCAAACATGATTTGTGTACAAACTGAAAGTGCATCCTATGTTAGTGTGTTCAAAAATGATGTAAACAAGTTGTAAAATGAATGTGCACATGATACTTTTTTTTTATACATGGTTTATAATATGAATATTACACCTTTTGCATTGAACATGGATGCTTGAAGTCATTGTACCCATCAAAAGTAATTGGGAAGTTGTAAACTTATTGGCATAAGTTCTATATGTTTATGAAACCCATATTCTTTGAACATTTAACTGAACTTCTCAAATTCTCATATTGTGCTCTATGCTTGGTGTTTTTCTTTGTGGATGTAATTTTTTGATTTGGGAATTCAATATGGTACTAAATGTTTTTATGATATTTCAGGTCGGATCCTGAGCCTACATATCATTATCACCCTCTAAATCTTGTAGAGGTATTCTCTATATGTGTTTGTCCTTACGTTGAAAATGATGACTGCTCTTTCATTCTTGGTGGAACAGTTAAGATGTTTGACTCTTGGGGCACACATGAGGTGTTCAATGGAGACAAACAACCTTCTAGGCTTTACCCTCATCAAACATTACCGATGGTGGAGCCTCCTGGTTGTTACCAAGGCGCGTATATCCGATTGGAGTTTGACTTGAATGATGAACAAGGCCGTCAATTAAGTCAAGGATTTTTTTCTTGGAATTTTCATGGACTTCGTGTGTGGTATGATAGGCGTATGTGTTCGATTGTTCAGGGAAAAGATGGTTTTGCAGCTGTGCATTGTACCGTTTTCTCGGATGCCGCTCAAGCTGTAGTTCGTATTTCCTTTGCATCCACAAAGGATCATGAATATCAAGTTTGTGGGAGGATTTGGGGGAGATATTCTGGCTATAGATACCATACGCAATATGATAGAAGATATTATCAGAGTCCACTTTTTGAAAAGGCCAAGGATTATGTTGCACTAAAAAATAATGAAGAATTGCCTTTGTTAAAGCGCGTTGTTTCTGTGCCAACGGATGATATGTTGGTTGTCGTTGTAAACCTGAATGTTGTTGTTGGTGGTAGACAAGAGATATTGAAGTTGAAGGGTAAGGTAAAGTTTAAGAGTCGGGAAAAGACGAGTGAATATGAGACTCAGAGTATTGAAACAAGTGATTACGAATTGGTAGTTTCCGTCCGTTGGGGCTGATAGATACTACTTCAATTCCTGTGTCATAGTAATGATGTATGGCTGATAGAATGAGGCAAAGGGAGAAGAATGTTAGTAAAATTTATAGTTATATCCAAATGACTACACATGGATGACAAAAGGCAAATATAGGTCATTGATAAGCACTTTATGTTAACATACACTAAATGTAGATATGAGCAAAATGTAGCATATGTTGGCAAAATAAAGTCTTGAAAATGTAATGTTTGAAAACCAAGCATTTGATTAAAAGTTCAAAAGAGCAAAGCCATCATGTTTTCAACAGAAACTGAAGAATTTCAGGAGGGAGGATTGGATGAAGAGCCAATTTAAGAAAAATCTAAGCTGCTGTATTAGAAGTTACTAAACAAAATAGATTTGTGCAAAATAAAGCCATCATGTTACTTGTTAACTGAAGAATGTTAGTACAATAAGTTGCTAAGCCAATCTACATCATCATATTCAGTAACAACTAACAAATAATTATAAATACAACATAATGCAGTATAAGAATTCTGCACAGCATTTAATCATGTTTATTTATGTTTGTGCATACTTGATTCGATAATAACAAGTAATCACACAAGTTGCAATACATATAAAAAAAATTGTAATAAATATTTAGGTATTACCTTTGTGTGAAGTGACGCAGAGAGAAGTGATGCCGAAAACAGGATATGTATAGTAGGCTTTACTTTAAAGAACTCAGAAAGATCATTCGAAGCAGATATTGTTAAAGGCTGATTTGAACTAAAATATGTAATAAATTAGAGTAAGCAAAAGCATTGTTGCAAAATAAAACGACAAAAACGTAATTAAAGAAATGTGTTGTAAAAGTTACATACTTACTCCGTTCCATAATACTTACTACATTTTCCATTTTGGGAAATTTCATATTACTTACTACATTTCCTTTTTAGTAAAAAACCAATCATTTAAAGTTATACCTACTCCTATTTTTATCCTACTCTATATCTAATTATTCATATTTTTCTTTTTCATTTTCTAACAAATAATTTTAAAAAATTCCAAAAAAGCGACTTTCCTCCTATTACTCATCATTGCACAGTAACTTCTTAATCTTTGTGCCCATGCAATGGTAGCAAGTAAAGAATTGGTATGTAAGGTAATTTTAGCGAATAGGACAACACCTAGGGTATCCAAAAACTCCATTAACAGTGCGAGTATCTCTAACGAATAGGACAACACCTAGGGTATCCAAAAAGTAAAGAATTGGTATGTAAGGTAATTTTCCATTCAATATTAAAATTAACAGAATTATCTTTATCCTCTCCTCATCTGATCTCGTGTGATCTTTGACAATTTTGTTCAATGTTGTCAAACTTAAAGAATTAGTTCATTGCTATTCAAAAACTCTCATAAAAGTGGGGTTTAGCCTATCGCTATCTATGTAGAAACACATAAAATGTTTTTAGATTAGGAAAATTTGCTCAAAATAATCCCAACTATCACCCGTTGGCCAAAAATAATCTCAACTATCAATTATTTTTTAATAATCCCAACTATTCTCATAATTTGTTGAACCACCTCCTATTTAACCGGCTATATAACATGTAACTTTTTCACTTTTTGCTTTCTTTTTTGATTAATAGATGAACATGAAGGATTATTTTGAACAGTTAAGTAAAAAAGAAAAGAAAATAAACGTGAAAAATGTACTTGTTCCAACCGGTTTCAAGAGGTCAGGTATGTTTTCAACAAATTATGAGAATAGTTGGAATTATTAAAAAATAATTGATAGTTGGGATTATTTTTGGCCAACGAATGATAGTTGGGATTATTTTGAGCAATTTTCCTTTACATTATTGTTGTTGATCCATTGAAATTCATTTAAGAACAATTTCAATAACTGGAAGTTCAAAGCTTTATGTTTTCAGATGATGTAGTCGTTGCAAAGAATTTTTAGGATCATTAGAATCAATTGTTGCTTTGATTCGAGCCTTCAAATCATCATCAAGCTTCGAACCCCCTTTAAATAAATGTCCTCCATCCTATATATTTAAAGATAAATTGCATCGTTAAATAATTTCAAAAATTCGAATTTCTTAAAGAGCTGAAATAAAACTAGATATTGTTATGTCTTTGAGGTTGATTTGTTATGTCTCATTGCTGAATAACAAGCGTTTTTGAATTGAAAAGCCTATCACTGCGTATTTTAAAAAATTCAATAAATAAAATGCACATTAAAAAGAAACTTGAGAAGATGCAACATGCTTCCATATATAACAACGATTCCCTATATAACAATGATTCAGATTTGAATGAATAGGTTTTGGGTCAAACAAGAGCAAGGGAAGACTAAGGGTGTAATTGAGATTGTTGGGTAGAAAACAACATGTTTACAAAATAAGACCAACAACAAAGGTGTATCAAGCAGCAACCAGCGGAAACAGAATGAGAGCTGTTGGAAATACTTCACATGTGAGACAAGATCCCACATCGATAAAAAGGTGGGTTGTAGACTTGCATATATACTTGGTGAGCTAATCCTCCTATTGCCATATGGTTTTGCAATGAATGTTGAATCAAGCTCTAAGTCTCATGATGGAAGTGATTTTGATCACTTAATTGCATACGCTTTAGCTTGCACATTGGAGGATGATGCGGAGCGAAGTTCGGGGTATGGAAGGATTCGTTTTGGGTCATTTGATCTTGTGGAGATCAATGATGAAGACTTAGGATGGCTTGGTGAAGCCAAGGGACAAAATGGGAGTGTCTTGAAGGGTGCTCGAGCAGACCGAGCAAAAGGGGAACAGTCGAGCAAAGTGGCTCGACCCATCCAGTAGCTGCCAGGAGGAAGAAGTGCCCCGCTCGACCTGGTCGAGCAAGCTCGCTCGACCGAGCGGTTCTGCAGACAGTTTCTGTCTTCGCGTCAGTGTACTTGCTGTACTTTCTTGTAGGTTACTCGGTTTTGCTTAGTTTTTGCTTGGGCTCCAAGCACTTGTACTAGGGTATTCTAGAGACTTCTAAGGGCCTATATAAGTGTCCTAAACTCTCTAGAAACATTATGGGAAGTCACATACAAGCTAGAATATAGAGTTTCTTTCTTGTGTGTGCATTTGGGAAGTTTGAAGGTGGGCTTCAAACTTAAGGGCTATAGAAGTGAGTTCTTTAGCACTTTGGTTGTATCATTAGTGTAATTGTGGTTTATATTAATGATATATTATTTGGTTTGAGGGGGAGGTGTCCTTAGATACCGCATTAATTTTGGTCTTGTTGTTTTTCCATTACTTGCTCTGTTTTTCTTTCTTTTTTTCACCATTATCTTTTGTTCTTGTATTCTCCAACACTCAAAGCCCATTCACAACAATTGGTATCAGAGCTTTTGGTTAGATTTGTGGGTAAAAGGTTGAGTCTTGGGTAGGGAAGCAAGATGGGTGATGGTACAAAGTTCAACATACCCTTGTTTGATGGGAAAATGAACTTTGCGGCTTGGAAGAGCACCGTAATGGATTTGTTGGTGCAACAAGGGATTGATGAGGCTCTCTCTAAGAATAAGCCCTCAACCATGGATGAAGGGAAGTGGATGGCAATGAAGAAGAAGGCGGTGAGTTCTATCCGACTTGCCATTGCACTAGAGATTAAGTATAATTACTTGGATGAGACCGACCCGGGGGAGTTGTTGGAAAAGCTTCAAGCGGTGTATGCTTCGAAGTCTTTGACTAACAAGCTATGCTTGAGATGGGAATTGTATCAACTCATGAAGGAGGAGGATACAAGTATGCAAGACCACATCAACACATTCAACCAATTGGTGTGTCAATTGTTGAATGCCGATGAGAAACTTTTGGATATGGAGAAGGCACTATTGCTCTTGGCTTCTCTACCAAAGAGCTACAAGAGTGTAGTTCAAGCTTTGCTTCTTGGGAGGGACACAATCACTTTCGATCAAGCTTTGGCGGCTTTGAGGGAAAATGATAGGTTCATGGTGAGGCATGGTGAGGTGGATGAGAAGAAGGGTCATGGTGAGGCCTTATTTGGGGAAAGTTCTAGGGGAAGGTCTAGCAATGGGAATCAAGCAAGGGGGAAGGGCCAAGTAAGGGATAGCTTTAGTAACAAGGAGTGTTACTATTGCAAGAGAAAGGGGCACATTCAATCAATGTGCAAGGATATGAAGGAAGACCTCAAGAGGGCAAATGAGGTAAGGAATGGTAGAAGAGATGGCGAGAATAGTGGGAGTGCTAATCTCGGTCTTTTGGATGAGGAGGAGTATGAGGGAGCATTCCTAGTGGATGGGGGAGTGCCTCACAACAAGGATTGGTTGTTGGACTCCGGGGCCTCATTTCATGTGTGTGGTGAGAGAAGAAGGTTCTCTAAACTTAGGTTATTTGATGGTGGCTTTGTGACCTTACCTAATGGTGAAAAGGTGAAGGTGCAAGGTAGAGGTGAAGTGGAGATTATGACACATGGAGGTGTCAAGAGGGTATTAGGGGATGTGAGGTATGTTCCCATGGTTGAGTATAATCTCATATCACTTGGCAAGTTGGAATCCAAGGGGTGCACTTTCAAGTCTAGTGGAGGATTGGTGAAAGTCATCAAGGGATGCAAGGTGATTATGATGGGAAAGAGGAATAGGAACAACTTGTATGTGGTTCAAGTTGGTGGTGGTGGGCAAGGCCACAAGGGTATTAACAAGTCATCCATAGAGGGGTCACTTGGTGGTAAGAGATTAGAGCTTGAGGGGGAGATTGTTGAATCAAGCTCTAAGTCTCATGATGGAAGTGATTTTGATCACTTAATTGCATACGCTTTAGCTTGCACATTGGAGGATGATGCGGAGCGAAGTTCGGGGTATGGAAGGATTCGTTTTGGGTCATTTGATCTTGTGGAGATCAATGATGAAGACTTAGGATGGCTTGGTGAAGCCAAGGGACAAAATGGGAGTGTCTTGAAGGGTGCTCGAGCAGACCGAGCAAAAGGGGAACAGTCGAGCAAAGTGGCTCGACCCATCCAGTAGCTGCCAGGAAGAAGAAGTGCCCCGCTCGACCTGGTCGAGCAAGCTCGCTCTACCGAGCGGTTCTGCAGACAGTTTCTGTCTTCGCGTCAGTGTACTTGCTGTACTTTCTTGTAAGTTACTCCGTTTTGCTTAGTTTTTGCTTGGGCTCCAAGCACTTGTACTAGGGTATTCTAGAGACTTCTAAGGGCCTATATAAGTGTCCTAAACTCTCTAGAAACATTATGGGAAGTCACATACAAGCTAGAATATAGAGTTTCTTTCTTGTGTGTGCATTTGGGAAGTTTGAAGGTGGGCTTCAAACTTAAGGGCTATAGAAGTGAAAACTTTAGCACTTTGGTTGTATCATTAGTGTAATTGTGGTTTATATTAATGATATATTATTTGGTTTGAGGGGGAGGTATCCTTAGATACCTCATTAATTTTGGTCTTGTTGTTTTTCCATTACTTGCTCTGTTTTTCTTTCTTTTTTTCACCATTATCTTTTGTTCTTGTATTCTCCAACACTCAAAGCCCATTCACAACAATGAACCTCACCGAGTGTATGTGCAAGTCAACGCTCTTGACCCGTGGGTTTGTGGGCCCGAGCCCACGGGTGTCCCGCGACCCCACGAGCGGGCCACGGTGAGATTATGTGACGAATTGTCACGGCCTAATAAGAGCATTAATAATTCAGCAGTTCAGCAAGCAGGCATAAGAGCAAATAGAATAGGAGTAGTAGGTTTAGAGGGTGTGCAGCTGTTTATCAAATGTGCAGAACAGTACAACAGCAACAGATGAATCAGATCAGCGTGCACGTTATGTTCAGATGCAGAACAACATCAAGTAGCCACAGATCAATGCAAGTTGACGTAAATATATATATATACATTAAAAAAGATGGTCAATTGGTCATACAAATGAAGTTACAGAAGCTTGCGCTTATTCAAAAGACGTCTAATTTCAGTTACTACTTTAGGATAGTCTTTATCTAGTGAAGCCCACCATTCCATACTTAAACCAGCAACATGTCCGAGTGTTCCCTCAGAAGAATCACAAATCACGGGCAAACATATTGGGATCATGTTCAACTTATGACAATTCTCCTTATTTACCTTCACAACAGAATTACACTCTAGTAATCCTCTGCAAATGCTTTCTAAATTCGGCATGTTAAGTAACGTTATAATCTTCAGATTTGGGAGTGTAAGGAGCGTATCCTCATAATCCCTTTGGCCTTCATCGAGTGCTATCATTTCTGTCATGTTAGGACAGTTTACAAGCTCAATCTCGAGCAGGTTTGGGAGTAGTTTTTGTTGTATTAATGCTACCGGAAAAAGTTTCTTCATATTTAAACAACTACGGATGTGAATCTTCTTGAATTGAGAAAAAGTAAATGGTCGCGTTATTACTGAAGATGATGCTGGTGGCGGTGACCATATGTACTCTATCCCTTCACATTTGTGTATCTCACATACCTTCAATTCTGTGGCATTATGAAAGTTGGGAAAAGCATCAATCAGGCCTTTTACTCTGAAATCACATTGATTGATTCCGAGAAATTTGATGTTTTTTGGGAACTTCAGATCATTTCTTCCGTCAAAGTTACTCTTTGACAGCAGCAAAACTCTTTTTGAGCCGTTGCAGAACTTGTTCAAAAGTTGATTGTACCTCTCGTTACATCCCCATCTCGTTCCTTTTACAAAGAACTGATAGCAGCTTAGGTTCCAGTAATGCCGAATTTCAATGAATTTTTTCCATTCGTTCATACTGAATACTAACCAACACTCTAATCTCTCTAAATACCTTAGATTAGTGATATCCTTCCCCATTATAGCTAGGCTAAGTCTGAGTTTCTGAAGGCGGGAAAATTTTGGAAGTATGTCACATAAGGGCATACGAAGATCTTTGATTTCAGACAAATCGAGGCATCGAAGGTTAGAGAGGGCACCAAATCCTTCTGGCGCTTCTTTGATTCTAGTGTGACGCATATCTAATTCTCTCAATTTCTGGAGTCGGCTCAGAGAGGGCACACAGCTTAAATTCCAACAACCTTGGAGTATAAGTGCGGAAAGATTCTCCAAGTCGGAGACACTATCTGGTAGATTCTTGATGTTTGTATGAGATATATTTAGAATCTTGAGCGCTTTCATCTGTTTAAAAAAAGGATCCGAGATCCTTTCTAAGGGATTGTATTGAAGAAACAAAGTCGAAAGATTGGGGCATCGAGGTGACATTTCTGGTGGAATCTCTATAATTCGATTATGGAAAAATGAAACCTTTTCTAGATCTTCCGGCCACAGTTTCTCATGAGGTAATTCAATCAGTTCTGCTCCGGGATTTACCATAAATCGAGGTGAAACTTTTGTTATATTTATTGCCGTGTCCCTTATCAGATCATGCATCTTCACACCTGAGTTTTCATTGTAATTCTTTGCTTCTAGTAAACATGAGTTTTCGAGTTTGTTAAGGATAGTGTGACCCTCGTGAAATTGCTCTTCTCGGCTTTCAGTCTCTTCCAATAATCCCTCTACAATCCACAGATTAATTAATTCATCTCGGTGTATCTTTGTATCTTCAGGATACAAAAGACAACTCAAGAAACACTTCTGTAACTTGAAATCATTCAAGCGATCGTAACTGTACTGAAGAATAGAAAACACCTCATTTTTCATATCATGTTGCCCTCTAATCGGCTTTTTGAGCTGTTTTAGTGCATTTTTCCATTCGTTCACATCAAGCACACCATTCATGCTTCGAGCCATGGTCCTTATCGCAAGGGGTAAGCCACCACATTCTTTTAAAATAGACTCTGCAACTTTTATCAATCTATCAGGAAGTTCCTGGTAATTCCCGAGATTTCCTGAAAACAAGTTCCAGGCATCTCGCTCAGAAAGTGGCTCTATCTTGAGGATTTTCTGGCACTCCATTCTTCGACAGACATCCAAATTGCGAGTAGTGATAACAATTTTGCAACCACTGCCTGCAACAGGAACACCAACTTCATCCAACGGAAAATGGTTCCACATGTCATCTAAGATGAGTAGCGTTTTTCTGATCCTGGATAGCATGTTAGACAGAGCAGCTGCCCGCCTCCTCCAATTTTCATCATTTGGGAGATCTAGACCCACAGCTTTCGCAATCTTGTTTTGCAACTCGTTGGTACTACTTTGAGTTATAGTTACCCAACACACATCACGAAAAACCTTTTTTACTTCTAAGAGCCGATTGTGAATATGCATTATTAGGGTAGTTTTCCCTACCCCTCCCATACCATAAATTCCGATCCTACAGACCGTGTCATCCAATAGCCACTTCATAACGGTTTTAATGTTACCTTCAAGCATACGATCCATCAGCTTCGGTGTCAGTAAGGGCAGTCTTGTGTTTCTGACATCATTCAACACGAGCCCTTTAGGAAATCTACCCTGTTGCTCAAGCTCTTCAATTTCACCAAAAATTCTTCCGATTCGATTCCTTAGTTGCATATTTGGTAAAAGAAGTCTCGTCGTTTTGACCTCTTCACCTAGGCTCACAATCTCAAACTTTTTCACTTTAACATTTCTCAACCACTGATCAACTTCTCTTCTTCGTTTCTTCCCTAACTGCAGCTCTTCAATTTCTAACTCTGTACTGATATCAGATGCGCGAGCAGTCAGAATATCAAACTTTCTTTCGATTATTTGCATTTTATCTTCAAGGTTGAAGCTCTTGGTTATCAAGTTGCTTAAGACAGCCATGTAATTCAGTTCCTGATATAAATCACATTAGATTATTTTGTGATCAATATTCAATAGTATAAACTACTGTTATATAGCACAAATTCCATACAAGGCAAGGGTAAAGGTAAAGGACCTTCTCGGTATCCCGCACAAGGCAGGGTCCGAGTAGGGGTTTTCTTTTCCTTGAAAGATGCGGACAAATCATACCCATACCCCCAACGAGGGAGTAAAGAGAGATGCGCGCAATCAAGAAACCCCCCAATTGATACCTGCGCCTAGTAGGGGTCGAACCCCAAATCTTCTGCTCCATATGCAGATGCTCTATCCATTGAGCCACAAGCGCTTTTGGTCATACATACAAGGCAAGGGGATGCTTAAAATTAGGAATAAATCAATCCTAATTGCATTCTTTATTGGAAATTACCAGTATTGACTTCCCTTAGGTAAGATTTGGCAATATAAAATTCATTTGAAAATAGAGAATATAAATTTGGTATTCAAATTCAAGAATTATAAATGACACCTAAACACTTAGAATTTGCAAATTTTAATATTTAGACTAATTTTACATTACTATAGAATTGATTCAATTCTACATTTCCAAATTCAAGATTTGCCAAACATAGTATTTGGGCCAGTTTAATATTTGTAAATGAATTTCAAGTTACCAAACATACCATTAAGTTGATGGTTAAAGACTTTTTCCCTCCACTGTTATGACTGGAGTTTGACTTTCTCCATTTACAAAAAGATTAATTCCCCTTGTTTTACTTGTAGGGGATTAATCCCGAAAATATAGGAACTAGAACTACATAAATTCTTTGAAATAAGAAAGAGTAGCTCCATAAAAACTAAAAATAAACTAGTTATCTGGTCTGTCATCTGGAATGAATTCATATTTCTGTGTTAGTCATCTTCTTAACAAAGTTTATTCTGAAAGTTTTCTTACAATTTCCCCTTTGATTATGTCAAGGAACCATCTTAATCAAAAGCTTAAGCTGATGGTTGAGACCCCAATATAGGCTATATACTCTAACGCGCCCCCTCATACGAGAACCTTTTGCTAGAAGTGTGGATGCAACATAGACCCTTCCCATACCTGGTGCTAAATATTCTACTTTAAATGGGGGTTGAGATTCGAACCCGTGACCTCATATCACGTTGGCTTCTGTAACCAAGTCAAGGAACCATCTGAACCAAGTTGAGGCCCAAGATAGGTCATATACTCTAATAAATTACTTGATCAGTGATTGATCCTGTGATAAAACATGGTAAATTATGTGTAAATACTGACCTGATGAATGATGATTCTTGATCCCTGATCCCTGATATGATGATTAGTTAGTGGAACCTAAGAGGCGAAATGAAGCCGCGCGAGACAAGGCAAAAATCCAATAGAGATGAGGGAAATAGTGGCCGCATGAGACGAGGCAAACTGCAAACGCATAAGTTGGCCTAATTCAAAAGAGTCATCTATAATTAGTTAGGACTTGGGAGTTTTTATATTTCTTTGCCTTGTTTACATAGTGTTTTTTATTGATTACATCAACATGCATGGTTATCAGAATCTCGATCCTGATCAACGATTCTACAATCTTACGATCCAAAATTAGGCGACCGATCCGAATCGTAGGTAGGATCTTAAATTGGTAGAATCGTACGATCCTACATAGCTCCACAATTTAAGTGGTAGGATCATAACACGATTCTACGATCTTACGATCCGATCCTACAAGGGTAGTTTCAATCGTATAAAATTTTCATATAATACAAATTTTACTTATGTATATATATGTATATATCTAAACAATTATATCAATATGACTAAAATTCCAATTTTTCTTGATTCGCATTTTAAAAATGATTATTAAGGTATTCTTTTACAAAACTTAATGGTTGAAGTGAAATAAATGTTAATTTAAACCTTAAAACTTAAAAAATAAAACAAATACAATTGAAAATTAGTTATTTAAAGCATATTAATGCATATTTGTAGGATCACACGATCCTACTATCCGATTCTACCGATTTCGATCCTACCCCCTCAACGATCCTACGTAGAATCCCGATCCTAACAACCTTGTCAACATGCGTGTCTACATCAACCTGCTTAAAATGACTTTTCTTCCCTTGTTTACATCACCAATATGAGTATTACATTAAATATTATATATAGTTTACCTTTGCTTATCTTGAGTACATTCATCTATGCTTATAGGTATGATTATTTGCACCATCCGAGGTGCTTACATCTTCATTATAAGTGGTCATACTATTCATGTTAAGATGATTTGAACTTGATGTTGGTAAGAATTATTGTGATAAATATCATATGGTGTAATATTGGAAAAAGTCAAGATAAGTGCTCATACTATTCTGGTGTAATATTATACTCCCTCGCTTTTCAGTTTACATGTCCCATTTTCTTATTTGACATTTTCATAGTACTATTTGTCTCATTCCTTTTTTGGCTAACCTTTTCTTACCTAAATACCCCCACTTTTTCAATTCTCAATACTCCACTACCACCTTTACAATTAATTTAATCAATTAAAATACCCAACAACCACCTTTTTAATGGACCACATTCAACCCTTAAAATCCATGAAAAGTCAAATGGGACGAGTCAACTGAAACGGAGGGAGTATATAGTTTACATCTTTATTATAAGTGGTCATACTATTTATATAATATTCATAAATAATTCGAACTTTACACTCTTTTTGCTCACAATACCCCCTCCTCAAAAATGACCGGTTGTGACTTGTTTTTCTCCTATATCAGCTGTTGTCATGTTTATCTTCAACATCTCAATCATTCCTCTATTTTTAACCCTAACCTTAGAGAGAGAAACTTCAAAGCTTTCCATTCACTCTTTTTTTTTTCTTTTTTTTTTACAAAAATTAATTCTCATTGTTCTTCAACATATAGTTTAGGTTGAGATGTTTAAGATGAACATGTCAGCAGCTGATATAGGAGGAAAACCAGTCATTTCACAGCTCTAACTTGCTACAACCTGTCATTTTTGAGGAGGGGTACTCTGAGCAAAAAGAGTATAAAGTTCGGATTATTTATGAGTATTATATAAATAGTATGACCACTTATAATAAAGTTGTAAACTATATACTCCCTCGGTTTCAGTTGACTCGTCCCATTTGACTTTTCACGGATTTTAAGGGTTGAATGTGGTCCATTAAAAAGGTGGTGATGATTCTGAATTGGTTGGGTATTTATGGTGTGTCTATAGTTCTCAATGTCTAATGCCCATCTTCTTTTCTTGTGTGTCTATAGTTCTCAATGTCTAAAAGACATTCTGAATTGGTTGGGTATTTATGGTGTTGATGATTCTAATTTTATTTTTGCATTTAGCAAATGGAAGGGTGTTATTTATAAAAGGAAGATTGTGACCATAGCCCTTTGTAGTCTTACATATCGGGTTTTTAGTGCTAGAATCAGTGTTGTTTAGAACCTCAAAGTTGGTGACTAGAGAACTCGTCAAGTGAAGATTGAAGTCAAGAACAGGGTTTTGAATATTCCAATTAAACGTCTAAATGTCGATCACCCTTGGATTAGGAGGATTTTTGACTTTGTTTAGTAGCTTCCTACAGTGTAACTGTCGGTTTTATTTTATTTTTAGCTTCTATGGAGTTTTGTTTTCTTTATGCACGTGAAGAGTGGGTTGGGCGAAACCCTTTCTAGAAGGTTGTGCTCTTTTCTCATGATGATGCAAATTAGGTTTGTAAATCTCTTGGTTTTTTTAGTAGTACTATCTTGTACTGTTTTGTTCTGTATAATGAAACATTTCATTTTCCCAACAAAAATCTTCTCAATTCCAATTAGTTATTTAAATAAAAATCATGTAGTTGAACTATAATGAGAAAATCATAGTTAGGTATATTTGAGTATTCAATAGTGCTTGAAGTTTATTTTCAGCTAATCGAATATCGTTTGCCTATATATATATATATATATAATATATATTATATCTATATATATCTATATATATATATATATATCTATATATATATATATACTATAATATATATACCTATCTATCTATATCTATCTATAATGTGTATTATATTATATATATATATATATATATATATATATATATATTATCTATGTATATATATATATATGTATATTATTATATATGTCTAATATATATATATATTATATATATCTATATATTATATATAATAGATATATATATATAGGATATATATATAATATATATATATATATATATATATATATATATATATATCTATATATATATATATATATATATATATATATATATATATATATATATATCTATATATATATATATATATATTAAAAAATGCCCCAAACCTCCAAATGATAGTAGCCTGGTTTCTAGAGAAAAAAGCTCCCTCCATCAGCTGCGACATTGGAGGAAGATCGATGGGATTGTGCTCCAACAGAAGGTTAGGATCAATTGGCTCAAATTTGGAGATGATAGCACTGCTTATTTTCATGTTGCCATTAAAGAGAGGCAAGCTTCCAATGGCATCCACAGGTTATGGGACAATAATGGGAACTAGATTTCTCAGTTGGAGGATATTAGGGAGCATATTTCCATCTTCTAACAAAACCTCCAAGGCATAGCAGCTCAAGGGTTAAGAGACATCGATTGAGTCAGTATGTATAGAGGAGCTTAGCTGAAAGCATATGATATTTTAATTTACTTATTCGTGAGGTTACAGAGGGTGAAATCCAGAGGGCTCTTTTCGGAATGCATGATAATAAAGCTCCAGGGGTTGATGGGTTTAATGCAAAGTTCTACAAAACTACATGGCATATCATCAAAGGAGACATTCAAGAAGCTGTCAACCAGTTCTTCAGTGATGGGGCGATCTTCCCTCCCATTAATTGCACCACCCTTACTCTTATCCCCAAAAAGAGTAATGCTAAGTCTTTTGGTGACTATAGGCCTATTGCCTGTTGCAATGTCATTTACAAAATCATCTCGCGCATCTTAACCTCGAGACTTCAGAGAGTGGTGGGCAAAGCTATGGGTCTTGCTCAATTAGGCTTCATCCTTGGTAGACAAATTTCTGATAATATTCTTTTGGCATAAGAGATCATTAAAGGTTACACTAGGAAGAATAACAGTCCCAACTGCATGATCAAAGTGGACCTCAAGAAAGCCTATGACTCCATTGACTAGCACTTCCTTCATAGAGTCATGGAGAAAATAGGCTTCCTTCTTAGGTTAACTGGATAATGAAGTGCGTTTCGACAGTCTCTTTCTCGGTGGTTCTCAATGGTGATCCAATTAAGCCTTTCAAAGTATCTAAAGGGTTACGCCAAGGAGACCCTTTCTCGCCTTACCTCTTTGCCATCGGTATGGAATATTTATCGAGACTCATGGATAACCTGAAAGACAATGATGGGTTCACCTTCCATCCTAGATGCAGACGGGTCAACCTCACGCACCTTATGTTTGCCGATGATTTACTTATGTTCTGTAAAGCTGATGTGCAATCGGTGCAGACTCTCATGACAACCTTTATGAAATTTTCCGCCTCCTCCGGGCTTGGCGCTAACCCAGCAAAGAGTAATGGTGCACCTGGCTCCTTCTCCTTCAGATATCTTGGTGTTGCTCTTCATTCCAGGAAGCTCAATATTCATGACTGTCGTCCTCTGCTGGATAAAGTCCTGGGGAAAATCCACAGGTGGTCCTCCAAGCTTCTTTACTACACAGGAAGAATTCAACTGGTGCGTAGTGTTCTTAGAGGAGTTGAGAACTTATGGGCGCAAATATTCTGCCTTCCTAAGAAGCTCATGAAAATGATTGAAGATGTGTGTAGATCCTTCATTCGGACCGGGAAAAAAGGTATCTCCAAGCAAGCTTCTATTGCTTAGGATCAGATGATGCTGCCTGTTGACAAAGGGGATTGAACCTGCGAGACATGAAAAAGTGGAATATAGATGCGCTCCTAAAGCACCTCTGGAATATGGCTCAAAAAGGAGAACTTGTGCGTTAAATGGGTCCTTAGTTACTATCTCAAAAACAACAATGTGCTCACTGTTGCCGTTTCCATGCATGCTACTTGGAGCTTCAAAAAAATCATCAAACAGAGAATCGTCCTCACTGCGCACAGGAACTGGGATCCCTTCTTAACTAGAGGTAAATTCTCTATTGGGAAAACCTATAACATATTCATTGTAGATGCCCCCACTATGAGTTGGAGAAACGTCATGAAAAGAAACTTTACGTCTCCCAGTGCTCTCTTTATCACCTAGTTAGCTCTCCAAAATAGGCTTGCCACTAAAGATCGTGTTTGTAAATGGATGGATAACTTTGATATGAGTTGCGCCTTTTTCCTCCGTGAAGATGAAACATTGAACCACCTTCTGTTTGATTGTCCAAATGCCAAAGAGATTCGGAGGGTGATTTTTGATTGAGGACCACTTCACCGAAGGTGTTCGCATGTTGTCATATTGCATTGACACCCCAAAAAAATCTTCTTTGCAATTTCACTATCCTTTGAGCAACTGATTTTGGCATTAAAAACATACTCAGATAGTATATGGTAGGCTGTTTAGTACACTTTTGATCAAGGTGAGTCTACCCGCTCTGGAGAGAAGTCTTGTTTTCCATGATGATAGCCTATTCTCGATTTTTGTTAACACCGGTTTCCAAGAGGAGATCCTGCTCATTGATGCACCAAGGGGAAGACCAAGGTAGGTGATTGGGCACATCTCATGATTACACCCATTCTTCCTCGCAATAAGCTCCACCCACTCCAATTCGTTTATACTCCATGAAATGACACTAGATTTGTTGTAGTTCAAGCTAAGCCCTGACATTAAGCAAAAACATCTAATATACGGAAATAATTTGTGATTACCATTTCATTCCTAGGAACGAAGATTAGAGTATCGTCTGCAAACTGGAGATGCTTGAGCTTGACTCTATCCTTTCCAATGCTTACCCCTTCAATAAGGTTTAGCTCGTCGGCCTTTCTCAACATACTTACAAGTGCTTCACTGACAAGGATGAAAAGATAGGGGGATAAAGGATCACCTTGTCATAAGCCTCTTTCCATTTTAACCGGTTTCAGGGGGGAGCCATTTAGTAATATTGATAAAGATGCAGAGCTCACACATGTCATAATCCACTTTATCCATCTTCTTCCAAACTCCATCTTCTCCATAACCTGTTTCAAGAAGGACCACCTCACCGAATCGTAAGCTTTCTGGAAATCAAGTTTAAGAAGAGCTCCAGGGATCTTTCTCCTTTTTAACCAGTCAATGGCTTCATTTGCAATCAAAACCCCATCCAGTATCTGCCTATCCATTACAAATGCGCTTTGTGATTTATCAATTAGGGGAGCAATGACCTCTTTAAGCCTAAATGAGAGAAGTTTTGCAATGATTTTATATAGAGCGCCAACCATACTTATAGGCCTAAACTCATCTATCAATTTTGGGTTCATCACCTTTGGGATTAGGGTAACCCAGGTTATGTTGATGGCACTAGCAGCATCCCCAGACTCCAAATACTGAGTTACAAATCTAAAGATATCATCACCAATTATATCCCACATTTCTCTGATGAATTTAAAATTAAAGCCATCGAAACCTGGTGCCTTGTCAACACCTTAAGCCCACACCGCTTGCTTAACCTCCTCACATGAGGGCATAACCTCAAGGGACTGAACTTACTCACTACTCAACGTACTGTGCGTACCCAAATCAAAATCAAACTCAGGAACATTGGGTTGGGAGAATCTATCTTTGAAATATCTGTTTACTTCATTCTTGAGGTTTGTCACACCTCTCACCAAATTGCCCTCGATATTTAGCTGTGCGATTTCATTTTTCTTCCTTCTAACAATAGTGGATGCATCGAAAAATTTTGTATTGTGGTCCTTTAGGCTAAACCCATAAGATCTAGCTTTTTGTCTCCAGAACCTCTCTCGTCTGATTAGCCAGGCTTGAAGATGGTTTTTTTTTTTTTTTTGGGAGTTGAAGATGGTTTTGTATCGCCCTGAGCCTAGTACATTCCAACACATCAAGCTGTCTCCTTTCCCCAATCATTTTGTAGCTCATGTGCTGCATTTTCTAATTTGAGTATATTGTTATCCATATTCCCAAATCTCTCTTGGGGTTCTTCAAAGCCTTTAATTTATTGAAGACACTAAGGTTCGAAAGCTCGTTCCACTCCCTAGAGACAATGTTCTTAAATTCAGGATTTTCTAACCAACAATCAAAGCTTCTAAAAGGCTTCGGACCCCAGTTCTCAAGTCTGTCTAAGGATAGCAAAATCGGATTGTGATCAGATGAACATCTTTTTAGCCCCTCAAGACGCAGGTTGGGAAACTGTATGAGCCACGCGCCAGTGCAAAGGCTTCTATCAAGTTTACTCTTAGAGTTACCTCTACTCCATGTATATCTCATTCCCTGTAAAGGAATATCGATAAGATGTAGGTCCTGAGTCCATTCCACAAATTGTCTCATGCCAAGAGTATTTCTTAACTCTCCACTTCTTTCCCATGAGTGTAAAATTTCATTAAAAGTCCCCCATCATTAGGAAAGGTTTGTTAATTCCCTGCAAGAGATTTTTAAGGTTCTCAAACATACTGTATCTCTCCGCACTATCATTTGAGCCATAGATTATTCCCACACAGCAGTCAAAATTCTTATTCACAACTTGACCTTCCAAAACAATCCATCTATCACCCACGAATCTCTGTGATACAGACAAACAAGTAAAGTCCCAAATTGCAAGGATACCACCCCCATTTGTACTTGAAGCAAGACTTTCACACCAATCATACCCATCACATCCCCACATCCTTCTTACTCGTCTACTAAAAGAGTTCTTATGCTTTGTTTCAACCAATCCAAGGAAGGAGATTTTCTTTTTATTAATTAAGTTTCTAATGGTAATACATTTCTCACCACGGCCAAGGCCCCGAACATTCCAACATAGTAAATTCATTAAGAAACAAAAAGAAACACCATAGATAAGGATAAGGACCTTACCAACTAACCCAACAGCGGGTTTGACTCCTCCATTGCTAAGAGCCTCTTGGACTTTCTTAGATGTGATAGCACTGCTTTTTCATTCCTTGTTGCAATGCCCAAAGCTTTTGCTGTATCCCACGTTTTCTGAGCTTCAATGTCACTGTTGGAGGTGGTTGATGGTACAAAGAGTGGCTCAGGAAGAGAGTATGCCACCCTTTTTGGTCTTCCTCTAGGTTTTTTCGCCCTGTGCTCCATTGAAGACATAATTCTTTTTCCCAGATTGTTGCTATCATTATTGACCAGCAGCTGACATGTCCTAATTGAACTTTCAATTGTAAGCATTGGGTCAAATCGAGATAATGAGTTCACTGCCTCATTGCACTCATCTTGTCTGATCATGAAATCCTCTAGGGGCCTTAAATTCGTATGATCAGGACCTTCCACCAAATGTCTACTATCAAGATGCTGTATAGGTACTGTCTCACAATTGTTCTCCTCATTAAAAATGTGCAGGCCATCAAAGAAAAGGTTCTCCTCATCATTATTTTCAATTTCAACTGTATCCATTTGGTGATTGATATAAGAACTATTTTGTGGTATGCATATGTTGTCATGGGTACCCAGCTCCCCTTCTTCAACACCATTCAGCCCTTCATTCAGAGTCTCCCCCACAAAGTTTTGTTCCAAGACCTGTCTACCCATCATAGTACTCTCAATTCCATCTCCCTGTGCATTTAAGACAATCAGCTGGGATTGTTCTAGGGTATTCTCAATACCCATCAAGCTATTATCACCCATTCTTTCCTTAAGCACTGCAGCTTCTTTCTGACACACTTGTTGTTCAGTAGTATCAATAAAAGGCCTATTCTCAGTCAGCACACCAGCAGGTGGTATCCTCCCATCAGCCAATTGTTCAACAACAACCCATTTTGACCCATCCATAATCGTTTGTCGTTCCTGGTCCTCTTGGCAATCACTTTCAGATAAGTTCTCCATTATTTTCATACAGTTGCATACATGACATTCATTAACCCACACACTAAATGTAAAACCCCTAGATTTTAATGACGTAATTATTTAATATTTTAATAACTTTTGGAGATGTTATAATCAAATTAAATTATTTTTGGTTTAGTTTTAATAAATTTCCCTCATATACGAATTTAATGTTAACATATATTTATATTAAAAATATAGTCACGATTTGTAAAATAAAAGAGTTCGAATCAAAATTAATATTTTATTAAAATGTTTGAGCACACGTAGGTGAGTTTATTAGTAGGGCTTTATAAGGAGGTTAATATATAAAAAAAAGGGGAATGAATAATGAAATAGATAGAATCATAGAAGAAAAGATGAGTTAGGGTTTTGAAGCTAGATCTCACTCTTTTTCCCATACTGCACAAAAATCACGCTTCTCTCCCTTCTCCCTCAAACCTGCGCCTCCACTGAAGCCGGCACAGCACCGTCGTTTCCTCCCTTCCCTGAGTAGCTGTCGCCAGCACTGGACCATTCGCCCGCCATGAACGACCACGAGCAGCGGGCTGCGTGGTCTCTTCCCGGCAGCAGAGATGTCGCGTGCGTGGGCCCTCACAGCAGCCGGCTGTCCCACAGCTGCCACTCCTTCCTTTGGTCCACCACTATCACCACAACAACCACCTACCATCTTACTTTTTATTCTAGTTCTCCCATTGTAAGCCATGTCCTCTTCTCTAATTGATTTTCTCTTGTCTTTGATTGAAATTGTTATCAAGTTTATGAGTTTAGTATTGATTTTTGTATTATTTTCATCAAATCTTTTTATGGGTAAGAGTTTGATGGGTGAATTGAACATATTTATGATTTAGGGTTTGAAGTGTGAATTGGAAATTATGGATTGTGTTGATTGTGTGTTAGTTTCTTGAATCTTATTATGAATAATAATTAAAGATGTTATTTTTGAAATTAGTAATGGTGTGGGCTTTCATGTTACATGATGTTGGTGTATTAGTTTATCAATTCTTACTATAGATAATGGTTAAAAGTATTATTTTTGAACATGAAATGACTAGAGTTTGGATTTAGAAATGAAATTACTAATGATGTGTGTTTTATGCTGTATTTTGGTGATGATTGATTAAATGACCTTAAAAGTTGTTTTAAGATCTAGTCGATTGATTATTGTTGTGATAATTAGTAATGGTGATGATTGTAGTTGACTATGGAAGTGATTTTGGTTTTTAAATTGGGAAGTTGTTGATTGTTGTAAATTACAAGTTACTTGTCGTGTTGTTTTGATTATAATTGTAGTAAGGCCATGAGAATAATATCAACTTATTAGGTTGGTGATGATTGATTAATGTATTCAGTTTTTATAGTATTCCGTTTCATTGTTAATTTATTCAATTCTCATTTTATAGTATTCAGTTTCATTATTAATGTAGTTTATACAAGTATGATTAAATTGAAATTGATATCTTTAAAGTCAAAACTGATACCTTTATGATTAGAATTGAAAAATGCCCAGAAGATGGAATCAAAGAGAGAAAGGTGGGCTGGGCCTCGTCTCAGAATGAAACGGTCTCGGCCAAGATCGGCTGTTATGTTATAACCCAAATAAATATTGTTATAATTTTAAATATATTATGTGACTTTTCACATTTCGCTTTGCACATACACTTTTGTTTTACAATTGCAACGGTAATCTTTGTAAAATTTACAAAAATTTAATTCAAACTGAATTTTTAAAAGCCGTCTTTAAAAAAAAAATGTCAGCAATGTCCCAATGTGCTAAATGAAGCACAATCCCAAGAATTGGCGGTAAAGGAATTTGGTGGGAAAACAACACATTTTTCAATAAATAAAACCACATCCACGTTATTATTAATTTGTTCCCAAAATCCTTGAAATATAAAAATATGCCCACTCTCATATACCACGTGTTTTTATTAAACTTTCCTTGAAAAGTCTGACCCTACCAAATTACCCAAATTCCGAACATGAAATTTGGAACCCTTAATAAATCACGTAAATAAACGCGACTACAAGCGCGTGATTCTTTAAATAAAACGATATGAACACTCGCCGTTTCTGCTATGCCCTAATTTGTTCTTCACTACGCCAATTGAATTTCTGAAAGATAGCGAACAAAAACAGAGGAAAATGAAAGCCTGTACATTTTGAAATCTTTTCAAAAATCTATGTGTTTCTCAAGATATTGTATGGATGATTTGAATTTATCTTCGTTAGCGGAAGATTTAAACCCTAGGGATTTTTAGGGTTTTAGTTTAGTTACATTGTTATTGGGGCGATCAATTGGGATTTATCAGCAATGAGGTGAGTTTCATCTGAGTTTCTTCTTTTAATGGTTTATTTTATGGTTAATTTTACTGTGAATGTTATAATCGGGAGATATTTATTTGTAGGTCATCGTAAATTTAGCGAAAATAGGTGGGTTTGCTCTGTTTTGTAAGTTTATTGTAATGCGAAAGTCTCAATCAGCATCTGTTTTTTCTTCTAAACGAAATAATGTAAACCGATTGGGGTTAAGAACTCGAAAAAAGCATAAAAGGCTTGATGCTATTTGTGAGGATGATTATAAGCGGAATCATCGGGTTAAATTGGAGGCTAATAAGGGTAGTAGTAGAGGAGGTCATCTTGAGAACGATGCTGAGGTTCGTAGAAGTTCTAGAGTTAGGCGAGCTCCTGTGTTTCTTGATTCTTCGCCGGCACCTGCAAGGAAGAGGAGGAAAATTGATGAGACAAGGAAGAAATTTGGGGATTCAGGGAAGAAGTTGAAGGGAAAGGGTACAGTTGAGACTGAGGGTTGTCCGTCCACTTCTGTAAATTCGGATGAGGAACTGGGTGCGTGGAGACTGAGACTGAGGTCTAGGGGTAAGAGTGCGAATCTTAAATTGATTGGAAGTCAGGATCCAACACGTGGGAAGCGAAAGCTTATGTGGGATGATGAGGGAGAAATGGATTTAGCTAAGGATGAGCCTGAAAATGAATTGCAGTGCTTTGATAGTGATAAATCAAGGGTATTGAAGTATGATGATGATAGTGGTAGGGCTTTAGCTGATAGTGAGGATGAGTTGCATGATGGTTGTTTAGTAGATGGTGAGTTGGAAAACGGGGTTCATAATTCAGGAAATGAAGGTGAAAATGAAAGTAGTGAAAATGAAGATCAAGGTGAAGTTGAAGGTGATGGTGATTCTACCTCGTCAACTAGTGAAAGAAATGGAAATGAGGAGAGTGTGGATGGTGATTCTGATAGTTCTGCAGAACACAAGAGTAAAGGACCTAATTATATTGGACCAGATGAGAACTGTGAAAATGTGGAAGATAGTGAGCAGAACTATGAACCGTTAAATTGTTCAAAAACTGCTGAGGATGCAGAAAATCAAAGACAAGCAGAAGAGGGTACTACTGTTCCTTCTGGTCTCGCTGAAAACCTCCAACATGATGTCATGAAAGAGGATGTTGCAGAACCTGAGGAAAAACAAGCAGCGGTTGAGTGTGATCTTAATCAAGGGAACTGTAATGTCATTGAGGCCGGGACTCCTAGATCACGTGTAAAGAAGGGAAGACGATGCGGTTTATGTGGAGGAGGGATTGATGGAAAACCTCCTAAGATAATGGCCAATGATTCAGCTGGGAGTGACAATGAGGCATACAGTGGTTCATCGGCTTCTGAGGAATGCACTTATGATCCCTGGGATGGTTTTGGTGACGAACCTGGCTGGCTTGGAAGACTCTTGGGCCCTGTAAATGATCGATATGGAATTGCTGGAATTTGGGTGCATCAGCATTGTGCTGTATGGAGTCCGGAGGTGTGTTCATACTTCATTTGTTTTTACTTAACAAGCTCTTGGTCCCATATTATAATGCTGTAATGTGTGATAAAGTACATAGCCAAGCAATGATATTTCTAATTATGATGTTTTAGAGTATTGCAAATGATAGTGTTTGACTGTCTCAGCTTTTTTGTTATTTTTTGGTGCTGTTTTCTGTATTCAGGCAATTTTTGACTATATATATCTGTTTTCTTTCATGTTAAATTTTAAGAAATCAAGCATGTGACATTGTTTAATGTGAAAATTCTTATGGTTGCATGCATGATCCAAAATTGTTCTGTGTATCTTAAAAAAGCTTGGAACTATGAAATTGTTGGGTTGTGTGTGAGGTCTCTATTATAACATATAAAAACTAGAAAATCTGTATGATAGAGATTCTGATTGGTTTTTATGAAGGTGGTTGTTTTCAATGTAAAGTAAGGGAAGAATAAAGGTGTTTATCCCTGTCATGATTTTAATGTTTTAAGAGCTTTTAGTTGTTTGATCACCTTCTTTAAGTTAGATGAGTTGGTGACGCTTCTTAGAGATGAGAGTAAAATGAATGATCTCGCTGGAAGAGTAGCTTAAGCAAAAGTTTTTAGCTCAAAATTGCAATGTATTAAGCTAGTTATGGAGATGTGGCTAGACCACATGATTGTTTGAGTGAAGGTATTGGGTTTCTATCATTTAAGATATACTCCTCGGTCCCCTTGAGATTTTTGCTTAGGTAGATGGCACAAAGATCAAGAAAAATGGAAAATCAGGTAATTTAGTGGTGCATTGTAGTTTAGGCCATGTCCTTTAGGGGGTAAATATAGGTTTTAATGTAGAAAAGAAAACAATTGTAGATTTAATGCAATTATAGGTGGGGTTATATCCACAGATATCAATAGAGCAAACTCAGTGGAATGAGCTAAAAAAATATATGGGGCAAAATCAAGGGGACCTAGAGAGTATAATATATGAAAAAGAGGGATAAAAAGAGGGAGGGAGGGAGGGAGGGAAGGCAAGAGGTGAAAAAGTGGAGTTTAGAGGATATGAGGGTTAGAGACAAGGGAAAGTATACTTTGTGTGGGAGGGAGAAAAGCGATGGTTGTTGAAGAGAGAGAAAAAGTAAGTGGGCGCAATAGAAGCAAAAGAGAGGGAGGGGGAAGACCAGAGGAGGTACTATGGTTTTAGTGAATGGTTAGAGTTTTTCTATGTAGTGACAATGATAAGTTTATTTTGGATTGTCTTGTGCTATTATAGGTTTTCCATCAAAATTTCCAAAATAGTTACAATAATAATGCCTAAACCTTTGTCTCAACTATGTAAATAAAAACAGATTAACATGAGAGATTGTTAGTGACAAATATTTTACTTATTTGATGCTATTTTATATTAATATAGAACTAAGAAAATCAATTCCAATTATTATCCAGACGTATTCTTCGCTCGTACTTCATAACTATTGTCTCACACGCGCGTGCGCACACACACATATATATAATTAATCTTGCTATAGTCTTAATTCCAAAAGTTTGGGGTCGTCCAC
The DNA here is from genome assembly GCA_019776075.1 of Amaranthus palmeri. NCBI lineage: Eukaryota > Viridiplantae > Streptophyta > Magnoliopsida > Caryophyllales > Amaranthaceae > Amaranthus > Amaranthus palmeri. The sequence goes on along the minus strand of JAAKBH010000690.1, from coordinate 55,433 downwards.
CAATCTTAATTTGTAAGTCTAGATCCTTATATCCTTTTACACTCCTATTCTCTAAGTCATCTTCGTTCGTTCTCACCCTTTTTTTTTGTTTTCTCCCGTGCTTCAACTTAATATTTTCCTTATTGGTTTGCTAATTTTATCTTTTCCTCAATATTCGAAACTCCTTCTATCTTCATTTTGAATTCTATCTCTCAAGGTATGCGCACTAATCCATTAAAACAATGAAGTAGAAAATCAGACACAGACATTCCATTACCCCAACATCATTAAGTGGCTTTCAGTCGCACAAACTAAGGGGTCCGTTACTTAAACCTTGCCACCTTTTTCTTTTCAACCAGCGTGCCCAACGTCACATGATTCACTAACCTCCTTGCGAATCACGAATTGAGAAAAACGAATTATTGTCGGTTTTGATCTATTCTTGGGCAAACTTAAGCGAATTACGAATTCAAAATGCGAATTAGCTAGTGAATCATGTTATACTGAGCATGCCACTTTGATTTTTTGTTACTTTTAATGCCCTTCTATTCCCCGTTTTTGTCTGAAATCTGCTTGATGTCTCTTTCTCTTTCTCTGTATCTTTAGCCAAAGTGGCACTGAAATTTCTGGACAGATAGGGAGAAATTACCTGCTTACATGACATATTGTTTGGATTAGTTGAAGGATGCCTTGAGCAAATGCAATTTTCTTCGGTTCTTTCTAGTATATGCTTTAAAGGTTTTCTTAAAGTTTTTGTTGAAGAGATTCATGCTTGAAATTTGTTTTCATTTTAATTCTATGTATTCAATTAATAATTATTCATGTTACTGCATTCTTTGGTTCAGAAAGCTTTACAAAATTTCTGGGGCATTATGTTGACAATGACCATTGTGCAGTGTAGTTTACACTTCATAGCTGTTACTATTAGTCAATATACGCTCTTGACTGCCTGTTACATTTTTAGGAGTATCTGACATAGTTTCTGATGTAATGTAATAGCTGTTCACATAGCTTTTTGTTATTTAAACTCGTCTTTGTTGATTAATGATGATAGGTTTATTTTGCTGGGCTAGGGTGCTTAAAGAATATCAAAGCAGCACTTTGCAGAGGAAGGTCCTTGAAGTGCACCCGCTGTGGGAGGCCTGGGGCAACTCTAGGGTGTCGTGTGGACCGGTGTCCTAGAACTTATCATTTGGTAAGTATCCTATGTATGTTTTTGCTCAGACAATGGTGAACAGATGATTCATGTAACCATAGTCTTGTCAATTGCTTACCCATTTGATATTGATGCGAGTTTTCCGCTTTACTCATTGATTAGGACTTCAACTGAACGCCTACTTCTTGTCTCCACCCATCTCTCTATTATCTTTACATGTTCTATGCGTGCTCTAATGTTCATTCTCAATGGACCTCAAGATTTATAGTTCTTTGGTTACGGATTATAATGGACTATAGTAATATTGTTCACAGAATTATGTGCACTTCTTATCTACATGAAGTTGCAGACGGTGTTCGATATCAAGGGTCAATCGAATATAACCTTTTTGTTATTACTAGGGTAAGGGTGCTTAGGTAGCAGCTTTATAACATTGGGGTTATTCAAATGTTGTATTCCATGCTTGCTTTAAATTTCCCTTGTTTCAATAATCAAATACTTTTGTATTCAGAAGGTTTAGAGCTCCTGTACTCTGTTGATTTCTTAATCTTGATTTTCTGTCTACAGCCCTGTGCACGAGCTAGTGGATGCATTTTTGATCATCGTAAATTTCTTATAGCCTGTTCCGATCATCGGTATCTTTTCCAGCCTCATGGATATCAATATGCGCAGCATATAAAGAAACAAAAGGCCAAGAAGATGAAGATGGAAATAAGAAAGCTGGCAAATGAGGCTTCACGTAAAGATTTCGAGGCAGAGGAAAAATGGTTGGAGAAGTGTGGTGAGGATGAAGAATTTTTGAGACGTGAAACAAAAAGGCTTCAGCGGGATTTGTTAAGAATCGCTCCTGTCTATATTGGAGGTCCAAATTCTGGAGAGAACCCTTATGAAGGTTGGGAATCTGTTGCAGGACTTCAGGATGTCATTCAATGCATGAAAGAGGTTGTCATCATGCCTCTTCTCTACCCGGAGTTTTTTGAAAACATGGGTATTACACCACCCAGAGGTGTCTTATTGCATGGTTATCCTGGAACGGGCAAGACTCTAGTTGTGCGGTCATTGATCGGTTCTTGTGCTCGTGGGGAGAAGCGCATAGCTTATTTTGCCCGCAAAGGTGCAGATTGTTTGGGAAAATATGTGGGAGATGCTGAACGTCAGCTGAGGCTTCTCTTTCAGGTTGCAGAAAAATCTCAGCCTTCAATAATATTTTTTGATGAAATCGATGGGTTGGCACCTGTTCGTACAAGGCAGCAAGACCAGACTCATAGTTCTGTGGTATCCACCTTGTTGGCTCTAATGGATGGTTTAAAGTCTCGAGGCTCTGTGATAGTTATAGGTGCCACAAATCGTCCTGATTCTGTTGATCCAGCCCTGAGACGGCCTGGCAGGTTTGACAGAGAGATTTATTTTCCACTACCTTCAATGAAGGACAGAGCTGCTATTTTGGCTCTTCACACGAGAAAGTGGCCTAAGCCGGTGTCTGGTACTTTATTAGAGTGGGTTGCTGCTAAAACTGTGGGCTTTGCTGGTGCAGATCTACAGGCTCTTTGTGCTCAGGCAGCTGTTATTGCCTTGAAAAGGAATTGCTGTTGGCACCAGATACTTTCATATGCTGGAGACAGCTCTGAGCCTGGAAGACTTCCGAAGCTTCCTTCTTTTCTAGTGGAAGAGAGGGATTGGTTGGAGGCTCTTTCTGCTGCTCCTCCTCCATGTTCACGTAGAGAGGCAGGGGTGGCTGCAAATGAAGTTCTTGGCTTTCCTCTTCACATTCATCTATTTCCTTTCCTGATGCAGCCACTTTCAAGCTTGATATTATCTCTTATTCATGATGATCGTCTCTGGTTGCCTCATCGTCTCTTTAATGCTGGAGCAGCAATGAAAACGGTTCTCGTTTCTTTTATGGAGAGAAAGGGCCTGCAGAGTGATCAATGGTGGTTCCATGTACAGGATATGATGCGAGATTCAGATTCTAGAAATGAAATTGTGAAAAAGCTTTCCGTTGCTGGAGTCCTAAATGTCGATACTTCCACTGGATGCGATCTGTCGAATGATACCTCCTCTGGACATGGTGGATTTTATCCTTTTGGCCTCAATTTCAAATCTTCTAGTTCGCTCAGAAATTCATGTTATGCTCCATCAAAGAATATAGGATATAGAATACTGTTCTCAGGAGATCCAAGATCTGGCCAAAGACATCTTGCAGCTTGCCTTCTTCATTGTTTTGTGGGTAGTATTGAAATGCAGAAGATTGATTTGGCTACAATTTCACAGGAGGGACATGGTGACATAGAACAAGGCATTTCAAATATTTTAAGTATGTCACACTTCAATTTTTTGGTCATGTTATTTTTAAGAGTAAAATTTGAACGCTTCTTTTTTTTTTCCTTAATGTCCGTGTGTTTTAAGATAATAATTGGTGGTGATGTCTGATCTATTGACATGGAAGAATAATTGATGGCTGAGAGGATTAAAACCCAAAACAAGACAAGAAAGTAATCGGATGTTGCTGTATTTTGTAGGAGTATAATATTTTAACATTTCTCTTAATGTTTGGGAGTGAGTCATGGGGGAAGGAAATTAGATATTCATTTGTGTTTGTTCTTTGAGATTCGAATTGTGCTATTATAAATAGAGTCGTGAATGAGTCATGACGCAGTTGTTATGATCTTATACACTACCATCAGGCTTGTTCTGTATGATTATTAACACTTCTATTGGTAAATTGTAGTCATTTCTGTGAAATTTACTAAAATTGTTTCTTGTGTACATGGGAAAAGAAAAGTAGTGAAATTGAACTGTCAGCTTAAATATGCAGAAACTCTGGGAAGCCCACTCTCTGGGTTCTCTATCATCTTACCCTCAAGATACACATACACTGCAAACATAAGTCGTGGATTATTTGTATGCCCAAATCGCTCATGCTTCCTTAAGTAAAGATGATTTGAACCTTTGAAATTCTTCTTAATGGTTGTTTTTGTTGCAGTGAAATGTTCCAAACTGAAGCTTTGTGCACTGTTCATGCCTAGAATAGATCTGTGGGCCATACAGTCTTGCTCAAGTGTCCAGGAAGATGTTGATGTCTTAACACCTCACGATTCATTCAAGGAATCCTCTTCAACGTCCTGTCAGATTGACCATGAAAACTATAGTTCCATGCTAACTTCACCTGAACCAATGGGATCAACAGAGAACCAAGCAAGATTTGTAGTGCTTCCCAAATTTGGAGATCTTTCGTGGCGCAGCTGGAATGTATACATGTTTCATCATCTTTGATCATACTGGTGATTCCTCTCTCTCTCTCTCTCTCTCTCTCTCTCTCTCTCTCTCTCTCTCCTTTTTTCGTCTCTGGCATGACATTGGAAGGGAACATAATCGACTATTGTTCTTGATTGCAAGGTTTATACCTTGCATACATACCCTTTTTGAGTTCCTGAAAAAAATCATAAAGCCTATTTCAAGCTGTCAGTATTTGGTTGTGAACTTTGTTTGCATCATATTTGAAATTGTATGAGAGGCCTGGATCTCACAAAACTAAGAATTAAAGGAAATAGAAGTCTCGGCTCATCAGATAACTTCTTTGCTCCATGCTCTTCGCTTTTTATAGTGTTCTCATTCCACATCCTCTCCTAACTGATTATCTATTTTATAAGCCGTTCTCGAAAACTAATTCTTGTCTTATAAAATCCATATTCCAACTAAATTATGATAAAATTCCCTTCTGTAGCCTTGGTATAGGTAGTTCGATACAAGCTTGTTGCAGATTTGCTTCTCTTGATTTAGTTCCCATGTGATATCTAATAGGAGTATTTTGTTTGTATTTTATTCTATGTTTGAGATGAAAAATTAGCAACATCATCAGGTTGTTAATCCCTGAATTGACTATGTTTCTTTACTTGTTTTTGACCAGGCTACTTCTGACCTTCCAAGTGCAGCCCTTCCTTGGGATCTGCGCCATTTCTTTGGCAGTAAGCTTTTCACCACTAAGAACTCAGAATTTTTAGAATGTGGAACACCTCGATTTCCAGTGGAGGTGGAAGGGGAGTTTGACCATGATAAGCTGATTCATTTGTCTTCGTTGAACTTGTCGAAAGATTTGGTTCAACAATTCGTTCAATTAGTTCACTTTGGAAATCATAGTAATTCAGATTCAAAGATCCTTGATAAAGCTGATCATGAAAATAAAAGTGACTTGTTATGTAGCAAAAGTGACTTAGAATCAAAATCACTAGAGGAATCTAGGGCAAAACAAGAACCTGGCAGAAAGCTCCGTTGCAAAGCTGCCTGTTCCATCTAGCTTTAAAACTGGTAAAGGAAAGTCCTTAATGTTAGCTATAACTGCCTTTGGATATCAAATTCTAAGGTACCCCCAATTTGCTGAACTTTGTTGGGTTACTTCCAAGTTAAAGGAAGGTCCAAGCTCTGATACTCGTGGACCGTGGAAAGGCTGGCCGTTTAATTCTTGCATTGTGCGTCCTTGCACGTCAATGGCAAAGGAAGCTGTTAGCAATACTAACAATAGTAAAGGGAAATATCAGTTTACAATTGTTAGAGGTCTAATAGCTGTGGGCTTGTCAGCATATCGAGGACTATATACATCGGCAACAGAATTTTCTCTGGAAGTGAGGAAGGTGCTGGAGCTTCTCATTGGACAGATAGCTTCTAGGATTCAGGCAAAAAAAGACAGATACCAATATGTCCGTCTTGTGTCACAAGTTGCTTACCTAGAAGACATGGTTAACAACTGGTCACACTCATTAAGAAGGTATGGTTGTTTTTTATACAATAGTACATTCTCTGTCTGCCTGATTTGTCTGACAGAAATATTGCTGAATTTCAGTTTAGAGCCAGATGCTAAAACATCGAATGTGGACTCCAAGCTCAATGGCGTACATTCTCCAGACATTCCACAGCCTCCAGCTGCTAATTTGATTCAGGCTGTAGATGAGCCAACTGCGGAGCTAGGGCCTGAAAAAGGATGTCTGCAGGGAGTAAGTGCCGGAAGTCCTGCTTTTTTAAGCACACAATGTAATCCTATGCATTTTGAAGGAGGAACAAATATCCAAGTTAGTGGATTTGAGCCGGTTGAACCTGAAGAGGAGCTGCAGGGAAATATTGGTGAAGGTTCTCAACCTACTGCTTCCAGCATGAAAAAGTTTGAGGATGTCGGTCCCAATTTGATGGAGGCTGTGAAATTCGATGAAAAATCGCCGCAACAATCTTTGGTTACGGATAGCATTGATTCTGCAGAAGCTGCAAATCAAGAAAATAGTTCTCCCCAAAAGAAAATTTTGGCGAATAATCCTGAGTCGAGTACCGACTTTGTGGATTCTGTTACTGACAAATCATGTAGTAAAATTCCCGAAGTGTCGGTGCAAGAGCCTTGTCAATCAGATGTTCTGGAATCTCTTGAACAACCAAGAACAGAAGCTGGTACTTGTAATTCAGGAAAGTTTAAAAATTCTGTGCTCCATGCGTCCCCTGAATTCTGCAGTCAATTTGTTCCTGAACAGTTGGTGGACAATGAGATTTCTCATGAAGCTGAAGCGTGCACGAGTAATCATCAACACCAAGATTCGGAAACTTCAGAAAGGAACAATCTGTCATCAGAGTGTGTAGTCATATGCTCTTATAGTTGTTGCATTGGATGCATTGATACTCTTCATAAATTGATAAAGAAAGTAGTTGTTCGGGAGTGGAACTTATCTTCTTGTTGCACTATTGAAGATGCGCATGATCTTGTTTCAACGTTGTCGTCAAGTTTGTGTTCGACTATCAGGAATCTTTACATGACTGAACGAGATAGTAGGCTCAAAAGTGAAGGACCCAATTCGAAAACAGATGATTCCCAGGAAGTGAATGCCAGCCAATTCGAAAGTCCAGCTGGTAAACTGGCAAATTTCGAGGAATGCGTTTGTCATTCAGGGCAGGGCTGTTCTGATTCGGTTAATTGCTCTTCAGACGATCAACGCGAATCCAATCTGACGTTCACTTTTAAGGATGGTGTGTTGGTTACAGCAAATCTGGACAAGGAGTCTCCTTTGCATTGTAAATATAACACCTTGAGCCTTTCTTCTCTGATAGAATTGATAGAAGGAATGAAACAGCCCTTGGATTAATGTGATATGATCATATGATGTGATGTTGATGTAATACTATGGCTTTGAAAAGAGCTCAATTTTTGACGTTGCTATGAACTCTGTTGGATTATATCATAATAATATTATTATTATTATAGCATAAAAAACATTTTTTTTTGCCACATTGTCATTTAACTTTGCATCATTCTGGGTCATACCTTAAACTAGCTAATCTAGAATCCGATCTGTGGAGGAAAATATTTGTGATTTATAAGTTGATGTCGAAGACTGTTTTGCTCACAAGCAGTAGATTTCGGTAAGGAAAACACTGTTTGGATCTTTTTTAACCAGGACTTAAGGTACAATGATTGAAAATTTGAAATGAATAAGATTATTTATCAAAAAAAAAGCATACAATAAGATCCTAATCAAACTTATTCCAAATATAAGCGCCTAATACCTCAGAACATAGGTTCGGGTTAGTTCGCAGTTATTAAGTGCGAACAGAAGCAAGCTGGTAAAAAAAAATCAAGTGGTGGTTCGCACTTAGTAACTGCGAACAGGTCAAACAGGGTCAACATGCTGATTTTAAGACAAGAAGCTGTGGCTGTTAGCACTTAGTAAGTGCTAACAGCCTGTTCCAGTTTTTCAAGTTGTTCGCACTTACTAAGTGTGAACAGCCCAAACCTCAGATTTGGGAATTATACGCTTAGTTTAAGAATAAGTTTAATTATGATCTTATTATATATAGTTTTTTGATAAATAATCTTATTTATTTCAAATTTTCACAATGATTTTACTCGGATTATATCTTTTTGACCTTTAAAGTCTTACCATTATCTTTCCTTATGTGTTTTTAGTTGAATTTTTGTGTATATCTTTGGGCGTGAAAATATGATTTATAGACTTCGAGGACAACTGGACAAGACACATGATTAATAAGAAATCTTTGAAATACTAAATGGTTTAATCAATCAAAAAGTAGAGAGTTGGAATAAAAAAAGGATCAGCTATTCTTGTGAGAGACCGTTTTTCAAAGAGACGACCTCAAAACAAAAGGTTCATATTTATATTTTCTCTCTAATTTGTATTAATTGGGCTATTTAACCCATATATCTAATGTGTCTCTAGAAAAGACCGTCTCTCAAACCAGTTTTCTCCACACAGTTAAATACATGGACAAAGGTAGGTGTGGTAATATCCAATACAGATGCAAACATGTTAAAAAATTATTTTTCCTCAAAAAGAAGAATGACTAATTACTTTAAACAATTGCAATTTGCAAACTATGACTAAAGATATGAATAGTTAAAAATAGGGATGGCAATGGGTTGGACTCGGCTCGGATTATACATACTCCGACTTTGCTCCAGATAATAGTCGGACTTTTGTTTTCAGTCAACCTCCACTCAGAGTCGAATTATACATACTCCAAGTTTGCCCCGACTCGGACTCTCGGATCTCCAACGGAGTCGGATGCAGAGTCGGATTATTATCAAACAGTAATGTTATGATATTGTACTAATGATTTTAAAGTATACAAAATTAACAAAATATATTTTTCAAATACAATTTAACAAAAAAAAATATGTACTTCAATTTGAATTCAATTTTAACAAGAGAAATAGTCCTACTACTACTACAATATAACAAAATTTTCTCGTATTTTGATTGGCGTATTTTATTTTCTCTTGATTTCATTTGTCGTATCTTGATTTATTAATAAAAAAATTACCAAGCAGTTTTTCAAAATCGAAAATTACAACTAGTATGAGAGAGAGCTTGAATCAGTCATGTCTTGAGTTTTAAAGGAAACAAAATATAAGTGTAAAAGTCAAATTAAAATCAAATGTCCTACAGCGTCGGAGTCGGGTTGGACTCTCGAATTTTTAATAAGGTCCAACTCCGGTCCGTCTCTAACTCGGACTCGGATCATAAAGTCGGATGGCTTTTATCTCGGACTCGAATCAGATTATTTTTCTCAGATCGAGTCGGACTAGGATCGGATTCGGAGTGAATTGTCATCCCTAGTTAAAAACGTCAATCCATATTATGGATTGCTAATAAACTTTTTTCCCTCCCTTATCTTTTCAATTTATCTTTTTATTTATTCTTTATTTAGTTTTGTTTCTTTGTAACAATTGGTTTTTTTTTCTCTTTAGATAATATTGTCAGTCGTCACTATTATTTTCTCTACTGCATGGCTATTTTCCTCTTGGAAGTAAAATTAGACTATTTTCCGCTAGTCTTCCCTTAAAGAAAGTACTAGTATAAATTGTTAGTCACCTTACCTCATCCAGACCCTGTCTTTAAATGAGATATTGGATATGATGATGATCATAAATTATTTTAAATTCTTTTTAATTGATCTTCTCAAAATAATAAACTTAAAAGTCTCTAAAATAGCTCTAACATATAAAATGCTTTTTACTTAACAAGTATAATAAGTACAATTATTTTCAATAAATGCTATTATTAAATTGATACAACTAAAAATAGTGTAATCCAAGACTTTTACTATTTAATTTAATTTTATAGAAGTATTCATTTTCTTATCCATTGACTAGCTAGCAACAACGTACGTAACTTTGTCCTTTGTCAACTTCCCACACTTAAATAGAAACTTGTCCTAAATTATTATAAAGTCCATTTCACAACCACCCACTCCCTATATAAATTCAATTTTCAGATTTTCATTAAGTGATTGGCCTACTTTTAACTCAATTACTTTAATATATTTTCTAATCGGCCTTTATTATTTTATGCCCTTTTATTTATGAAAGGTCACTATTACAATTTTTTATTTTCATCTAGACATTTCCAATTTTCTTTTATATCATTTATGATCATATTATTTTTAAATCTTAGTTAAAATTTCTTTAGAGAAATATGTCAAAGAATTAATTCAACTAAAAAACTTAAGTTGATGATAGATATCCCAATGCATATTATATGCTATAACACCCTTCTCACACGAGAGCTCTTCGACCGGAAGTGTGGTTGCAGTACATGCTCTCTTCATACATGGCTGTAAATATTTCACTATAAAAGAGGGTGATTGAATTTCAAACCCGTAACCTCTTATCACGTTGACTTTTAGTAATATGTCAAGAAACTAATTCAACTAAAAATTTTATCGGCTTGTTTAGGTTGTAAGATATATATTATTGACTATAACAAAATCTAAACGAAAGGAGGCAGTACTAGTGTTCCCTTTTTGTTTGAGTTTGCAAATTGAGCAATGTTCTCTGACAAAGAAGTCAAAACAATTTATGATCGTAAGAAAACAATAAAAGAAATACTTGTTCCATTTCATTATACTTTGCTAATTGTTATATTTGAATCTTTACGTAATTAATGTCACTACATCAAAATTAGCTTTTTGCGACATTGGAATTAGTGGCATTAAAAAAATGTCACTGATTCATATTTTTAATGTAATAATTATTGATTTTTATTTTAAATTCCACCATAAAGTGATTTAGCGACACTTAATTTGGTCTTTAGTGGCATATGTAATTGTCACTATAATCTATAGTGGCATTTGTGAGAAATGTCGCTATATCCTATGTCGCTAAAAGCTTTAGTGTCACTTTTCAATATGCTGCTAAAGGGTCTAATAAATGTCACTAAAACCTCAATATACACTATAAGAAATTTGAAATAGCGACATTTAAATTAAATGTCGCTAAATATATCCCACTAAAAGCAAATTATGTTGTAGTGTGTGTAATTTTGGTCATTTATATCTTAAACTAAACTTAACTAAAAATTATAGAAGTTTGTACAATCAGACGATTCAATTAAAATTTCACTTGATTATATTTTATCTTACACGTTAACTGCAATATATAAAATATACTTAAAAGATAAATGATACTACTAATAAGCTTAAAAGTATAGTTGTACTGAAAAAAGGACAAAAGCCAAAACACAAAACACAAAAGGATAAACAAGTGGTTGAATTGCTTGTGTGATCATTGATACAATGCACTTCTGCATTTTTTTTTCCAAAGAATGCAGTTCTGCATGAATGTCTCGTAATGACGGATTAAGGAATATTTAGAGGGCTAGAGAAAATCAAATATATATTTTTGAGTTTTTTAATTAATAGAACATTCATGAAAAATGATTTCTAAATATCCTACGTTGAGGTGGTTTATTTTTTGTAATTCAGCCTTTCGATTGTTTTCAAATAATCCGACCTTTGTTGTTTATTTTCTTTTAAAATATTTTCTAGTTTTCTCCACATTTAATTGTCGATTTTTCTCAATAAAAAGTCACATATACCACATGTCACAAACTAATTAATTAATGTTGTGAATGGGCAAAGACTTTAGTGAAGAAACAAGAACAAACTATTATGCAAAGAACACCCAAAAAATAGAGTATGCAACAAAGAAAGCAAACACAACAATCTAGTGAAGGGCTGAGCAAAACTATCTGATGATCCGATTATCCGATGATTCGATCTGATATTCGATTCGATTTTTAGGATATCCGATTCGAAGTTACAATTCGGTTCAAATATCCGATTCGAAAATTCGGATATCGGATACAAATTCGGATATCAATATTTGTAGATTCGAATATCCGATAGTTTTTTCAATTGTCGGATATCATATTTCGGATATCCGAAATTATTTCGAATAGTCGAATATCGGATATCGGATATCCGCATATTATAAGTAGTTTCGGATATCCGTTATTCATAAGAATAAAATTATATTTTTATAAATAAATTATTTTGACTAAATTCGGATATCGGATATTTCGAATATCCGACTGGAAATTTTCAACTTTTTCTCATAGGCATCGTATATCGGATATCTCGAATATCCAATTCGAATATTTTCGGATATCGGATATTCGAGTCGGATCGAATCGGATATCGGATATCAGATATATCAGTTTTCGGATATAGGATATCCAATCCGGCTGCATGTTTCGGATCGGATATCCGATTTTGCTCACCCCCAAGTGAGGTATCTAATGATACCTCCCCCTCAAAACAAGTATCTTGTCATTTATATAACAGCCAGTCTTATGAGAGACCGTCTTTCTGAGAGACGTCTCTCAGGCCCAATCCATTAAAGTTATTTCCTACATTTATTCTACATTTTCCCTAATGGACTAACCCGATTAGAGACCGTCTCTCACAAGAATTTGTGTTTATATAATCAACATTACAAAATGACTCACCTTAAATGCTCTAGAACAAGTCTATAAAGCAAAGATTGAAGCTTGACTTCAATCTCCCACAAAATACCCTAATACAATAGAGAACACTCTTTTGGCTTAAATCATAGTGATCTCTAAGTATTTGGGACTCTACTAAACCCTAATACACTCAGGGCTGGCCCAGAGATGTTAGGGTCCCTGGGCGAAAAATAATTTATGGGCCCTAACTATATCGTTCTTTCAATCCATATTACTTGCAATTGATAATATCATTTGTTCAAATAACATGTTGCTATCTGATAGAACTAAAACAAAACGAAGGATATATAAAACGTAGATAAAATTTTTTAAATCTATAATGTTGGAAAATAAAAATAAAATATACATCAATCCATAATATAAAATCAAACTAACAGAAATATTAAATATTCACAAATAGGTCACACCAATAAATATAAAAGTAGTTAAAGAAACATAAAAGCAATGTATTATAAGAGGAATTAAATAAAACAAATCATAAATTTAGGTGATTTATTCACAGAATTAGTAAATCCACAAGAATATTAAAAACATTATTATACTCCCTCCGTTCCAGTTTAGATGTCCCATTTGACTTTTCACACATGCCGAGGCAACATTTTAACCCTTGATATCTCTAATTATTCTTAATCAAAAATTATAAAAAATTGATATTAATAATCCTTGTATTGAGACGAATCAAACAAGATCCCACATGACTATGTTTTGACTTATAGATTAAGAGTAAAATACAAATTAAGAGTGATGAGTGAATAGTGCCAAAAGTCAAATGGGACATCTAAACTGGACCAGAGGGAGTAATAGATTTATAGTTGAATAATCTATTCAATGTGTTGCTATTTGCTTATTAAATAGTCATTGTCATTTAATTACATTAAACATGAAGTGTTATTGCTAAGTTTAGAGGTAGCTTGATGGCAAAATAGTATTCCTCTTTATACAACGTCTGGTATTCGATTCCTGGCAGCAACAATTTGGTAATTTTTTTGGTGGGGCCCTAGGCGTAGGCCCAGCTTGCCCTTGCCCAGGGCGGGCAATGAATACACTCCTAAGACCCATATATAGTCCTAAGATATATTAGAGGGCTTAGAACAAATTGGGACAAAAGCCCATAACACGCACAAAAGAAACAAAAAGTCGCTGGAAGATTCTCGCTCGGGTCGAGCGGCCCTGCTCGACTGGGTCGAGCGATTGGTGCTGAAGTTACTGGAATGGTCCAGCAATACAGCTCGACTAGCTGCTCAACTGCTTCCCTTCACCTCGGTAGCTCGAGCTTGCTTCAATGCCATTTCTTCATCGTGTCTTGGCTTCACCAAGACACCACGAACCATCATCAACATCCATCACTTCATTGATGGACCCAAATCTCAATACTCCATACTCCGCACTACGCTCCGCACCACTCTCGAATGTGCAAGCGTAGACTACGAGGTGATCGAACTTGCCTCCATCAACACGAGATTTCGGGCTTAACTCAACAATCTCCCCCTCAAGCCCAAATCTCCTATCATCATCAAATGCCACCTTCTTGGGTGACTTGCAATCATCATTGTGGCCTAGGCTACCACTTTCAACTTGTAGCACATACAAGTTGCTATCACTCCTTCTTCCTCCCATGAGCACCTTGCTCCCCTTAATGACTTTCAACAAGCCTCCACTAGCTTCGAAAGTGCATCCTTTAGACTCCAATCTACCAAGTGATATGAGGTTCCTCTCAAGCTTAGGAACATACCTCACACCACCTAGCCTTCTCTTTACACCATCATGTGTCACAATATCAACCTCTCTAATACCTTCCACCTTCACCCTCTCATCATTAGGTAAGGTGAAAAGGCCTCCATCACAATAGCTAAGCTTAGAAAACTTCTTCTTCTTACAACAAATATGGAATGAACTACCGGAGTCAATCACCCATTCCTTACTACAAGTCACTCCCCCATCAACAAGAAGTGCTCCCTCATAGTCATCATCATCAACAAAGCCTAGAGAGGCACTCCCGCTATTCTCACCTTCTCTTCTTCCAGCCTTCAAGTCTTTCACTCTCTTGAGGTCTTCCTTCAACTCCTTACACATCATTTGAATGTGCCCTTTCTTCTTATAATAGTAACACTCCTTGTTACTAAAGTCATTTCTCACTTGAGACTTCCCCTTTGCTTGATACCCACTCTCCTTAGATCTCCCTCTTGAGCCTTCCCCAAACAAGGCCTCACTACCACCCTTCTTCTCATCTCCTTCATGATGCTTCTCCATGAACCGATCATTCTCTCTCAATGCCGCCAATGCTTGATCAAGAGTGATTGTGTTCCTACCAAGAAGAAAAGTTTGAACTACATTCTTGTAGCTCTTAGAAAGTGAAGACAAGAGTAGTAGTGCCTTATCCATATTTGAAAGCTTCTCATCGGCATCCAACAATTGGCACACCAATTAATTGAATGTGTTAATACGATCTTGCATAGTTGTATCATCCTCCTTCATGAGTTGATACAAATCCCATCTCAAGCACAACTTGTTAGTTAAAGACTTCGAAGCATAAACCTTTTGAAGCTTTTCCAACAACACACTAAGGTCGGTCTCATCCAAGTAGTTATACTTGATCTCCGGTGCAATGGCAAGCCTAATCGAACTCACCGTCTTCTTCTTCATGGCCACCCACTTGCCTTCATCCATTGTTGTGGGCTTACTCTTCTCAAGAGCCTCATCAATCCCTTGTTGCACCAACAAATCCATTACGGTGCTCTTCCACACCGAAAAATTCATTCTCCCATCAAACATAGGAATGTTAAACTTTGCACCATCACCCAGCTTGTTCCTACACCAAAGACACAAACTTTCACCCACAAAACAACCCACAAATCAAACCTAAAGCTCTGATACCAATTGTTATGAATGGGCTAAGACTTTAGTGAAAAACAAGAACAAACTATTATGCAAAGAACACCTAAAAAACAGAGTATGCAACAAAGAAAGCAAACACAACAATCTAATGAGGTATCTAATGATACCTCTCCCTCAAAACAAGTATCTTGTCATTTATATAATCAACATTACAAAATGACTCACCTAATTATAATGCTCTAGAAAAAGTCTCCAAAGCAAAGATTGAAGCTTGACTTCAATCTCCCACAAAATACCCTAATACAATAGAGAACACTCTTTTGTCTTAAACCCTAGTGATGTCTAAGTATTTGGGACTCTCGTAAACCCTAATATAATCCTAAGCCCCATATATATAGTCCCACGATATATTACAGGGCTTAGAACAAATTGGGATAAAAGCCCATAACACGCACAAAAGAAACAAAAAGTCGCTAGAAGATTCTCGCTCGGGTCGAGCAGCCCTGTTCGACTGGGTCGAGCGAATGGTGCTGAAGTTACTGGAATGGTCGAGCAATACAGCTCGACTTCTTACCTTCTCCTCGATAACTCGAGCTTGCTTCAATGCCATTTCTTCTTCGTGTCTTGGCTTCACCAAGACAGCACGAACCATCATTAACATCCATCACTTCATTGATGGACCCAAATCTCAACACTCTATACTCCGCACTACGCTCCGCACCACTCTCGAGTGTGCAAGCTAAAGCGTAGGCTACGAGGTGATCGAACTTGCCTCCATCAACACGAGATTTCGGGCTTCACTCGACAATTAATTTATTTTATTAGAAATAAAGATAAAATCTAACTTGCTAGCACCACCCCACATAAGTCCTCCCAACCTTCTCACTAGCACAGTGACAACCACTGACCACCACGATACTCAACACCACCACTTTCTAGATCGCCCTTGCCTCGAATACTCCCTCCCACCAACCTTTCTACCATGTGATTCCTTTTCTCGAATACTCCCTCCCACCAACCATCGCCACACCCAACACCATCAATAATCCTAGTCGCAAACCAAAAGCTCCATCTGAGACACCCTTAAGTTCCCAATACCCCTGTAAATGTAAGTGCCAAAACACTTAATAATGATGATGAATTTAGCCACTTAGTTGAACATGCCTTAGCTTGTACATTGGAGAGGAACGATGAAGATATGTTGTATGTGATTGAATGAAGGTTTGGAACGATCGATGAGGTGCTTAATGTGAGGCAAATGAGGCTTCACCAAAGGGTGGAACCATGCCCTGAACAAGACAACTCATGTTATGAAGGTTGCTCGAACAAGACAACATGAAAACAAAGTCAGAAGTGGGCTAGAGAGGTGTGCTCGTTCAAGGCACTAAAGTGCCCATTCAAGCACATTGAGCTGCATCAAAAAGTGGGTTCTGAACTGAGTGCTCGTTTGAGCACATGGAGTGCTCGTTTGAGCACATGGAGTGCTAGTTCAAACACTTTGCCTAGAATTATTTTTGAGGCGTTTGACCAATAGTATGGCATTGATAAAGCATAGAATTCCTTGCTTAATTGATATGTTTATTGTTGGTTATTGTCATACTTATTGGGATGGTTAATGTTGATGTTTATTGTGTGGATAATGGTGAGTAATGATATGGTTCCAGAATGAATTGTTATCTTGAGAGTTTGTTCTCAAGATAAGGGAGGTTTATTATAGTTGTATTGTTGAATCAATTATACTAATACTACATTTGAGGGGGAGTAATCCATAGGGGTGTAAGTAATTTGGTGAAAAACTGAACACTGAACCAAACCAAATCGAAAAAGTAATTATTTAGTTTGCCTATATTTTAAATTTGGTTTGGTTAGTACTGAATTTTAGTTATAATTCAGTGTTCGGTTTGGACTCGGTCTAGGGTCCAACAAAACCGAAAAACGGAAAAAACCGAAATGCTAAAGGCATGTTATATCTTACATTTAATTTGTTTGAATTTTTGCACTTATTTTTAGATTTATGTTAAAAGTTTTTTACTTGTTCAAATTTAAAAACTCTAAAATTATTTATATTTATTTAGGAGCTTTCGAAAGAATAAGTTTGAAACAATACACCCAAATTTGATTTTCGGTGTAAAATATACAAATCGATACAATTAGGGTTTCGGGAACCTTTCTCAAGACCCATTTCTATAAATATACAGTGCCATGCATTACCACTGGTAACAAAAACTCTTTGCACTAAAACCCTAGCAATACTTTGAGCAAGATAACTCTATTTTCTTACAAGCTTTCAATGCTACACACTCAGTTCCCTTGCTGACTTAATCATCAGAGGAGGACCCCCGGAGGACCTCTCTCTAGCCCTCGTTTGTTACCTAGTGTAGATACCAATAGTGAAGTGAGCTAGAACGCAACTTGAACCTCCACAGTGATCACTACAACATAATTTGCTTTTAGTGTGATATATTTAGCGACATTTAATTTAAAAGTCAATATTTCAAATTTCTTATAGTTTATATAGAGGATTTAGTGACATTTATTAGATCCTTTAACAGCATATTAAAAAGTCACTAAAACTTTTAAACACATAGGGTCTAGTGACATTTCTCACAAATGCCACTATAGACTATAGTGACAATTACATATGCCACTAAAGACCAAATTAAGTGCCGCTAAATCACTTTGTGATGAAACTAAAAATAAAAACCAATTATTATACTCAAAATATGAATCAGTGACATTTTTTTAATGCCGCTAAATTCAATATCGCAAAAAGCTAAATTTGTTGTAGTTGATTAATATCTACTTTGAATCTTAAAAGACATTCTCATCATCCCTAGATGAGTGTGTTGATTGTACTCCACAACCGGAATTCCAGATTGATTTGCAACTGAATATCGACTATTTTCCCACGTCACTAATTTTCAACTAAAAGGTGCTAGGTGAAAATTTATTTGATGGTGTTCCAACTAAATTTTTTTAGTGTTCAGTAGGAAATTCAGTCGTAACTTCCAACTAACATAAAAAATAGTAGGAGATTAATCAAAATTTCGGACTAACACCAAGTAGCTGGAATTTCAGTCGGACATTGCCAACTATCCAAAAGATTCTTCTGCTACCAATTGTGATTGACATTGGTAGTTTTGAAAACAATTTTAATCTTAATCAAAGATTCAAGAGTTGGTGCATACGCGAGTAAAATCCTACAATTTCATCCACGTGAATATTGTATATGGGAATATCAAATAGAAACAGAGTTTGTAATTGTCAAGGCCGGCTATTAAGGGGAGCATCATGAGGTTCCGCTCAGAGCCCCGATTTATGATGGGCCTCATATTTTTGTTATATATTTAAAATTAAAATGAGAACTTTTTGTGTATTGTGTAGCAAAATTAAATAGATAAATAGATTATATATTAAAATTTAATATATTCGCATTTAATTTATTTTTAAAAGATAATTATATAAATTGGCTAATAAATTTGTAGTAATTAGCTTTTATTAAATGATTACGATATACTAGTTTAAATTATTCTAGGTGAGTAATATAATCTCTCTTGATAATTTTAATTTACTACCTTTATAATTATTAGTTCAATTAAGATAAGTGATAATAGTGGTTTAAACTTAAAAGGAATGCCTATTTAAAATTTGAATTTATGATTGATAGTTGTTGGTTACGTGAAATAAAAAAATTTAGCAATGTTTTAATTTAATATATTGATAAAAACATAATTATACTAATTAAAGTATTGCTAAATAAATTTACAATTACCAAAATGTAATAGAACATAATTTTAGATTTTAGAGGCCCATAATTTACATTTTGCTCAAGGCCTTTGAAATGTCAGAGACGGTCCTGGTAATTGTTAATCAAATTGATATGATGTTTATTGAGTTTATAAAAATGTAAAATCAATATATTAAAGAGTGAGTTGAAGAGGTTGAGAAATGTTTAGGTGACTAAATGAGTTTTACGAGCACAATTTTTTATTTTAGAATTTGATCAAAATTTAATATATTTTAAACTACTTCTATATTATATAATTTGTTAATGGTTGTGGATGCAGCCCCTTGCTCACCATACCAAATCCTCTTCTATAAATTGCCCTTTATGTACAGCTAGAAGTAGCTAGCAAATAATAACCAAAATATTCTTACAAATCCTTAATCCTTGGTCTTTCATTTCTATAAGAGGATTTCTATACTCTCGTAAGTAATTTAACATTAAAATAGTATGTATATTTTGTTGTTCTACAATATTAGTCGTATTCCTTAAAAGAATATTAGTCGTATCAATTTATTTGTTAGTATTAGTTTAGTATTAGCATAATAATAGTCATATTAGTATAATATACTAGCATTAATAATATCCTGATTAGTATCGATATTAGTACTATAAGCATAATTATATAAGTATTAGTCATAATAGTATTATATCACTCATTTTATTTTCGTATTTACTTTACATATTATCGTACCCCGTCCCCAAATACTTCAATTTGGCCGATATTGTGTGATTGATTTGTGTGGTCGGTAATTTGCCAACTAGTTTGCGACCAAAATTATTGATTGTCAAATTTCGACTATGGTAATAAGTAATAACTAATACCCACTAGTTTACGATCATTCCGATTGTCAAATTTAGACTATGGTATTACAAATTACCATTCATGAATTAATGTGCTATTACATAATTATACAATATTGTATAAGGACATGATTTAAACAATTTCCAACGTTATATTTATTCAACTAAATAAATACATTTCAGACGAACTTAAACTATCAAAACAAAAACTTCAAAAACTCTTTTTAAGCAGAGTAAATTTGGCTTCTCACTTATGTGTTTGATATAGTTTAATAAGAAATATTCTGAGCATGTTCAACACAGTGGCGTAGGTATATTGGGGGTATGCGGGGACACATGCGTGTCTTTAGGCATTTTTTTTTAAAAAAATTCAAATTAGACTTTTCTATTGGTTAGTGTAAAAATGCAAAATTAATATTGAAGTCTTTGATGATAAATATTTCCTCATTTTAGTAATTTTGTTATATTTATTTATTTTGTCCCATTTTTTTATTAGGTCCCTTGATTTATTTTGTTTTGTTTTCTTTTATGTTATTTCGTATTTAAAATTTTAACAAGTCTTGTATGAGATCGTCTCACCGTGAGCTGGGCGGCCCATACAAGCAGCTCATTAGTAAAATAAATAAATAAATAAATGAAAATTAAATTTTCACTACTTGTACGAGAAGCATTTTTGAAAAATACTTCGGGCTGGCCCAATTGAGGTTGTCTCACGGTGAGACGACCTTAATATAGAACGTGCACTATAATAGATCAATTTGTTATTAACTTATTTACAGCATACATATTATTTTTAGACTATATTTAATTTTTTTTCTCTAGTTACATTATTTTGAATAAAGTGGAATGAATTTAATGAATAAATTCAAATCATAAATTCTACTAAAGAAATAGAAGAATGTGACAAGTGTTGCAATTTTAAGAGTTATTTTCCCGCCTAATTCTACTTAAGTTATTTTAGGTAGTTTTTTTAATGTAATTTTATTCCATTTTTGCTAATTAATTTAACTCATATTTGATTTTGCTTCATATGTTTTCCATCGATTCTTTTTTTCACTTCTACAATAGCCTTTGGTAACCAATTTTTTTCTCATAAGTTTTTCCAAAAAATCTTATGATTCCGTGCATAGCACGGGTATGTACTTAGTTGTTATTAATTCAGGTAATATATATGATTAAGATAGATGTTAATTACTAGCATTCTTTTATTCGAAAACGCTATTTAATTACGAGAGACTTTTTCAAAAATAAGATCACAATTTTAATAAATTTATTGTGATTCTACTTGTCATTTTTTCAAAATTTAAAAATTAGTTGTTAATTTTACAAATGAAACTCCGTCAAAATTTTGTTTGTTAGTTGGTGCCCCTTAGGACTCCATATCCTGAATCCGCCAAAATTTACATAGTATAAGTTAAGTGTTTAAAAATACAAAAATATTAAAAAAATATCACAATTTTTAAAAGGAAAAATTACCCAGAATAATACGACCTTTCACCTATTTTCCACGAATAATACGAACTTTCAATTAACCACCAATAATACGACCTTTGACATATATTTTCCATTGGTATATCGTTTTACCCATTACCGGTTAGAATTTGTTTTTAAACAAAAGTTTAATTAATAAACCAAGAAACTCACTCATCTTCTCTCATTTCTCTCTCCTGTTATCTTCTCAAAATACCCAGCCTTCATCTTCACGCAGAGATCGTTGCTCATTCACGCAAAATACCCAGACCTTCATCCCTCCCAAGCTTGACAATTAACTCACACATAGATCATCATCCACCATTTCATTTTCCCTTTCTTTTTTCCCAAATGGGTTTTCCAATAAAGACTTATTCTTTACCAATTGTCAATTCCAATCTTTAAAAATTCCTTTAATACGTCATTAACCCATCATTAATGACTGTTTGCTTAACTAATTCCATATTAGTTGGAGAGTGTAGATGAAATTAAGCAATATTCTAATTTTCTGGGTTTCAAAGAATCAACATTGACTTGAGTTACATTAATAAATCACTAAGCAGAAGAAAAAAAGAGTAAAACTTGAGAAGAAAAAGATGGGTTTACTGAGTCACAAGGTAGAGAGAGATGAGATCAAACCAGGAGATCATATATACACTTGGAGGGCTGTCTTTACTTATTCCCATCATGGTGCCTTTTCTAACCCTTAAATTTGCAATTGATGTTCTAGATTGAGATTTTTTTTTTTTTTTTGAAAATTAGGAATTTTATTGATCTGAATTACCTCCAAGACCGGAACTTAGGATCCTTAAAACCGCCGGCATAAAAAACCCCGCGAGGGGAAAAAGCCATTGGAGATAAGGGCTAAGAACCAGCCCCATCCAAACAGAGCATAGGGATGGTCTATGCATCAGTACCAAAACAGTAAATTACAAAATACAAACACCAAAGACACCATACAGACCCTCTGCCCGGCCTATACATGAAACTAAGGGCACCAATAAGCACCTATACATGATACAAACACTACCAAGGTATATGAAAAAGACGCAGGGGCCATCTCAATGCCAAGTAGGTCCTTCCCCCATAGTTTCACTCGTATCTGCAGAGTATGAAGGAACAGTGCTACGTCTGGAGATTTGCCTTCAAATTTGACTTTGTTTCGCTCAAACCAAAGCGACCACAGGACACAACATAAAGTCAACTTCCAAAGGTCTCCCCGTCGGCCTTTGGGCGCAAGATGGCGCCAAGCCAGAATAAACGGAGCACAACTATTGGGTATTACCCCAGAGATGCCCCACCGGTCTAGAACCCCCATCCACACGCGCCAGGAGAATGGACATGTAAAAAGGACATGAGAATTAGTCTCCAACTCCCCTTGGCAGAAGGGACATACTGCTAGTGAGGGGTCAAGGATACCCTTGGAAACTAACCAATCACCAGTCTTGAGCTTCATCAAACATGCAAGCCACAGGGTGAGGAGCGCCCTTGGGGGGGCCTTAATGCTCCAGATGTACGAGGACACAGGCTGTGGGATAAGCGGGACCTCAGACGCATAAAGCTTGGCCATGATCTCTTTAATAGGGAAGTGAGAGCTATCAGACCCATACCAAGAGATCCCATCAGCTTGATGTCGAATAGGGGGACACTGCTCAAGGTGTAACCGTAGACGCTCAAGGTCCGCTAACTCCCAGTCATAGAGACGCCTCCTCCACTGTAACTGCCACATCCATTGATCCTCCACCCAATCCCCCATCTGAGATATAGTGTGGTCAGTCTGAGTGGATGCCCTGAAGAGACGAGGAAACGAAAGCTTCAACACACCCAGAGAGCACCACTTATCATGCCAAAATCTAGTGGACCTACCATCACCTACTGTAGTCTGTAGACCACCCTCAACAATTTCCCTGATCTTCACAGTCTCTGCGTCTGAAGACATCAAGTGAGGCCACATCCCATGCTTGATACCACCCAACGTCTCAGCAGAAGCCTTCAGCCCCTTAATATTATGTATCGACACTAGGATCCGCTTCCATAGCATATCATCAGCATCAGAGAAACGCCACCACCATTTGAATAGGAGGACCAGGTTTTTATGAAGGATATTTCCAACCCCCAAACCACCCATACACTTAGGAAACACAATTGAGTCCCATCTGACCGGAGGTGGGACCAGGTGATCATTGGCTGTAGTACCCTAGAAGAATCGTCTCTGCAGTCGTACAATCTGATTGGCCACTGCTTTGGGCATCTTAAACATACTCATGTAGTAGACAGGTAGGCTATTCAGCACACTCTTGATCAGAGTAAGCCTACCTGCCCTCGAAAGTAGCTTAGTCTTCCAAGAAGCTAGTTGCCCTCAATCTTAGATACAACTGTCTTCCAAGCTGCACAGTTGTTCATGTTGTCCCCCAGGGGGAGCCCCAGGTAGGTGACTGGGCAAGCTTTATAGCAGCAACCAACTCTCTCTGCAGTGGATCTAGCCCACTCCACGTCCCTGGTGCACCAAGATATAATACTGGATTTCTCATAGTTAAGCTTCAACCCGGACATAATGGCGAAGACATCCAAAATTCTGAAATAGTTTGTAACCACCACATCATTCTTTGGGACGAATACTAGAGTGTCATCTGCGAACTGAAGGTGTTTGAGCTTAACCCCCTCCTGACCAATACTAACACCTTCAATTAGCTGCAAGTTCTCCGCCCTCTTGAGCAGGGTGACCAACACCTCACTGACCAGGATGAACAAATATGGGGAAAGTGGATCCCCCTGTCTGAGCCCCTTTTCCATCTTCACCGGTGGGAGGGGCGACCCATTCAGCAAAACCGATAATGAGGCTGATGTCACACATGTCATAATCCATCGCACCCATCGTCGCCCAAACCCCATCTGCACCATCACCTGCTCCAAGAAAGACCAGCGAACCGAATCATATGCTATCTGGAAATCAAGTTTCAGTAAGGCCCCAGGGATCTTCTTCCTCCTAAGCCACCCAATCGCCTCATTGGCAATCAACACACCATCTAGGATCTGTCTATCCCGTACAAATGCACTCTGGGATTCGTCAATAAGGGGGGCTATGACCTCCTTAAGCCTGAGAGATAGTAGCTTGGAGATAACCTTGTATAAGGCGCCAACCATGCTGATCGGTCTAAAGTCCTCAATAGATCCTGGGTTTGCTACCTTAGGGATTAAAGTGACCCACGTGATATTGATAGCCCTCGCATCAGTCCCATGCTCCAAGAAATCCGTGACAAATGCAAAGATATCCTCCTTCATCATGTCCCACATCTCCCTAATGTATCTGAAGGTGAACCCATCATACCCAGGGGCTTTGTCCACTCCACAAGCCCAAACCGCAGCCTTCACCTCTTCCCTCGATGGCATCGACTCAAGGAAGGTATTCTGTATCTCAGACACTCTAGGATGGTCACTTAGCTCAAAAGTTATCTCTGGGAGAGCTTCCTGCGAGAATCGATCAGTGATATACCTATTTACCTCCCTCTTGAGATTATGAACACCAGACACCATTCGCCCCTCAATCCTCAATTGAGTCACCTCATTTCTCTTCCTCCGAATCATGGTAGAGGCGTGGAAGAATTTACTGTTATGATCCTTGAGACTTAGGCCATAGGTACGGGCCTTTTGCCTCCAGAACCTCTCCCGCCTGATCATCCACATCTGAAGGTGACTTTGTATCGCACGCACTCTGGCACTCTGTATATCATCTAATGGCGTAGACTCCCCCCTTAACTGTAGATCATGGGCTTCCTTCTCAAGCTGGGTAATTTTGGTATCCATATCTGCAAATTTCTCCTTACTCCATGCTCTCAAGGGACCCTTAAGGGCTTTCAGTTTGGTAGCTAAGCCCATGTGTGGCAGATTCTCCCATTCATCGCTGAGGAAGGTTTTGAAGTCCGGGTGAAGCAACCAGCAATCATACATCCTAAAGGGTTTAGGCCCCCAATTGACCCTACTAGCAAGAGAAAGGAGGACAGGGTTATGATCCGAGAGGCTCCTAGGTAGGCCTGCCAACCTCATATCCGGGAAGGTGGTCAACCACTCAGCACTGCACAAACATCTATCTAATCTACTCTGTGCTCCTGTCCTACCCCATGTGTAAAGCATCCCATGAAGAGGCAAGTCAATGAGCTGGAGTTCCTGAGTCCATTCCTTAAACTCCCGCATGCTTAAGTCAGATCGAAACCCACCCATCCGTTCCCTAGGATGCAACACCTCGTTAAAGTCCCCAATCAACACCAAAGGTTTTCCTATGTTACCAAATAAGTCCCTTAAAGACTCATACATCTGCCTCCTGCCTATCCGGTCATTCGGTCCGTAGATGATACCTACACAGCAGTCAAACCGATGTTCCACCAGAGTCCCATCTAGTACTATCCACCTCTCCCCAATGAATCTTTGTGACACCCGAAACATGTTTGTATCCCATATACTCACAAGGCCGCCACTATGGGTCTCCGAGGCCAAAGATTCACACCAATCATATCCATCCCTTCCCCACATCCTGCGGACTCTACGGCTAAATGATCTCCTATGCTTTGTCTCTACCAGCCCCATCAAGGAGATACGATGCAAACAAACCAAATTTCGGATAGAAATACACTTTTCCCCCGACCCAATACCCCTGATATTCCAGCATAATATATTCATAAAAGCAGTAAATTAAACACCAGATATGATAGTCACCTTACCGAGCTAAGGCCGGGGTGCTTCCTCCATAACCTGAAGCCGCTTGGATCGTCGCAACTCATCATGTATCTCACCTTCATTTCGACATCCAAGTCCAACCCTTCCCGCCATGTGCCTGGTTTCCTTTGCCTCCAATGAGCATGTTGATGGTGTGGACGGCACCGATAAAGTGTCAGGTAAAGAACATGCCACCCGTTTGGGTCTTCCTCGAGGACGCTTGCCGTGGTTAGCCATCAAATTAGTATGTGCCTCCGCACCACTGGGTATGGCGCTATTATCATGTGCCAGCGTAACCTCGACTGTTGCAATTGGATCGAACCATCCTTCCTCATTAAGCTGCACCGGGCATGAAACTGGTCCACCCCACCACTCATCAATAGATGGTAAGCCACCACTCCTGCTAGGTTGCGTACCTAGATGGACTACCTGCTGTGTACAGTCGCATCCCTCCAGCGGTGTCTCACACACAGTATCTACCACCCCCGTCGTCATGAGCGAACCCCTGACAACCTGTTCCATCTCCCCACCCACGTGATCCTCTAGGCCATGTTGGTCATCAACACAGTCAAGCTTCTCATCCTGACTTAAGTCATTATCCTCATTATCCTGGTCCTCAGTTTGACTTAAGTCATCATCATCACTAGCATCTCCATCTTCACTCAACTCCTCGTCAGAGACATCTATATGTTCGAAATCCCGACCCACACAATCATGGGGCTCTAGTTCAGTTACCCATACTTCACACGATCCTTCCTCCCACTCCACTGATATTTTGGCTTCAATCCTTCGCATAATACGGGTCTCGATGAGAATTCTTGCCGACGAGAGACAGTTAATGCCATTATACCCGTCAACCACCCGTAGTGTTTTGCCCCAAACATTACCGATACTCTGAAAATTATTTTCATGACAGCATGTCGGCGGGAGTCCTTTGCATTCTATCCATGAAACCCTACTGACCTCGTTTTCCTCCTTGGACCATGGCCTTACCTCAGTAAACATCTTCCTCAAAGCCGAGTTGTCTGCCATGGCCTTCTGCCTTTCAGCTTCCTCATCAAAAAATATCACCATTTTCGTCGGCGTTATAGTAGATACCCCCACAATGAGTAAGTCCATTCTAGATAGAATCACCTCCCATTGTTCTTTATCAAGAGACTTCTCAGTCACCACTACTATGGACCGTGCAAGCTTTTCGGCCAGCCTTCGATTTTCAGAGATTTTAACAGTGGGAATGCCTTTCATAACAGTGGGTATCTGACCATTCGTAACAGTACTGGGCATTTGTCCTTTTGCAGCAGTATGCGTGTCTTCTCCTTGCACCACCATAGTGGGTTGTCGTGGTACAGCCGAACCATCCTTGTTACCCCTCACAACGTCTACATACCTACGGTCATCCCGATGCGCCGGCGAAGTGATCCTCCTGTGAGTGTTGACCCGTTCTACATGTGCATCTCTTTCCATCTCATTATTCTCAGAGGCACGAGTCACTTGCCCTCCCTTGTGGAACCTTGCCCAAGAAACATGAATTTTCCGGCCAAAGAAAACATCCCCATTGATTTGTTGAACCGCCTGCCTTGCTTCTTGCCGGTGACCATACCTTACAAACCCAAATGCACCCGTGGTATTCCTCCTCTTCTTTCTTGAAATAAAAGTGTCTACAACCGTCCCACATTTCTGGAACAAAGATTTGAGGTCCTCCGTTGTCACCGCCGTCGAGAGGTTATCGATGAACAGCGTGATATTGCCATCGGTTCTTGCACCCATTCTTGAAACCAGGGGCTCCCGAGGTCCGACTCCCCACCGGGAAGCGGAGTCTCCCCGATGACCACCATGATTCCCGTCAATAGGTGGCTGTCTAGCTGATGCTTGTGGCTGTCTCTGATGGCGGTGGTACGTATGGTACGAATTTGCAGGACGTGTTTTTGCATTCCTTTGCTGGACGTGATTTTGCAGAATTCCAGACTTTCTCACTCTACCTTTCCCTCTCATCGTGTTTTATTATATATATATATATATATGTTCTAGATTGAGATGATGATGATGAAGGGGAAAACATATTAAGAGAAGGGGAAGATTAGATGAAGTAATTAAAAAAATAAAAGATAACAATGGAGGAAGTGAGAATACTTGAAGGTGAGGAGGATAACAATGGAGATGAATGGGTGAGGAAGAAGCTTGAAGCAGCAAAAAAAGGGTGAAGGCAGCAACGGTCAGATTTTGACCGGTTCAGTAGGTTGCAAACATGTAAGGTATACCAATGGAAAATATATGTCAAAGGTCGTATTATTGGTGGTTAATTGAAAGTTCGTATTATTCGTAGAAAATAGGTGAAAGGTCGTATTATTCTGGGTAATTTTTCCTTTTTAAAATAGCACTGAAACTTTGAAAAATTTTCAATTTTTACTTTCCCTCTAAGTTGAAATAAATTCGCAAGTGTAAAATGAACGGAGCTAGTCTATGGGTTGGAAACTCAGCATATTAAATAACTTATACTATTGTATATATTTTCATACATTATTTATAAATTACAAAATTGTGCAAGTAATCTATAGAGAAATTACAATAACAAAAAAAACTATTAAACTTGAACACGATGATTTATTGGAAATACTTTATATATGAGACAAGATTTCACATCGGTATAATAGTGGGTTATAGACTTGTATGTATTAAGTGAGCTTATCCTGCCACTATCATATGGTTTTGAGAAACCATGAACCTCACCTAGTGTATGTGCAAGTCAACGATCTTGACTCGTGGGTTTGTGTGTTCGAGCCCATAAATACCTCCATATCCATACAAATGGGCTACAATGAGATTATGTGACAAATTGGCACGACTTAATCTTAAATTTGAAATCAGAAAGAAGATAATAAAATACAACAGTAGAAAAAACAAATAATAATTACTAGGAAAATTTGATTTTAAAGGTTCGAATTTTGCCTCATTTGCTTCTAAAGGTTCGAACTTTCGTTTATCCTAGAAAAGTTCGAACTTTGGGGGTCATCTTCATTTAAAGGTTTTTAGGGGTTTTTTTGGGTTGATTTTGGATTGATTATGGGTTTTTTTGGATTTTTCTGGTTTGATTCTTGGTTGATTATGGGTATTGGACCCGACCCGGATCCGTGGATCCGTATTTGTTTTCACGGATCTAGACCCAAAAATTTTGGACCCGTCGAATCCGGGTCGGGTCCAGATCTATTAAAATTTCACGGGCCGGATCCGGATTTCCGGAAACTGCCTGGATTCGGACTCGCGGATCCAAAGGACCCGTTTTAATTTTTTTATATATTAAAAATATATACTGCTAGTGGACTTTTTTTTTTGAAAATCTGGAATATTTAGATTTAAAGAAAAAACACCAACACTGTAACTTGGGACCCTCAAACCCTCCGGCATAAAAAAACCCCTAGCAGGAGAAAAGCCATCGAAAATGGAGACCAAGAGACAGGCCACTCTAAACAGCATAGGAGTGGACTATGCAACACCATAAAGTTTCCAGTTCTACACCTAATACACCAAAACAAAATGAAGATAGTACAAGCACCACCAAAGCAATACCACAATAGCACCCATAACACACCAATCGGAAGGATAATGGATACCCTCCAATATCGCTTCACACCACGAGCCAGCAATTGCACCGACGCATCGGAACACACCAAGAGATACACCTCAGCCATCGAAGTCATTGAAACAGGCAGACCAGACACCAAGATTTTAAAGATTCCCCACACTAATAGTAACATTACCTTGCCGCTTGTGAAAGTAATCTACTCCTACTTTATCGTATCCGCACCTGTCACCACCCGTGCGCCATCAGCATCTCAGCCCCACCGTACACCAACACTCTAAAAAGCATGCGCCACCAGCAAGTTTGCGCCACCCTACACCAATAAAAGGAAAGACCCAGCATCCAAAGAATGACCTCCGTACCCAAAAACGTGGAACCCATTTCCCGAACACCCAAATCGTCACAGGCTCACAGCACCTCCATAGAAAAACCTCTAGACTACCAACAATGGACCTGCCCACCTCAAACCATAACCACGGACCTGCTCTACAGCCCCCGCCACCGCCATATCCGCCATCTCTAGAAAATGAAACACCAAGCCCAAACCAGAAGAAACAGAACCTACAAAGAAGACCCACAAACTCTAAGAAAATGCTTCGCCACCTCTATCACCACAAGACCCACTCTAAAGCCTCACCCAAATCGCCCATCAAACAACCATACATTTAAAATAAACCCAAACCCAGCTTCAAGACCACGACCAACCGAAGCCCCACCAACGACACCAATAACACCATCAGCCCCACCAACTGTAACCTACCAATAAAACAAGCTTCCCACCCCGTTCTTCGTGTCCATCTAGCAACTCTGCAAGTGCTTCGAAATCGTCCAACACCTACCCCAAAAGTAACCCCAAAGCTAAAGAAAACACCGATCACCATATATAAAACAACAACACCTGTTGCTATCCCCGCTCCTCACTAGAAAAACAAACATAACTCCCACCCTAAGGCCACCACCGGCATAAACACAACTCCAAAACTCGAAAGGGTTCAAAAACCACAGAAACCCAAAGCAAAAACAGAGCATGGAATCGAAAATCTGAAACGTTCGCCCATAGTAGATATAAACCCACCAACTCACAAGGTAGAATCTGAAACGCCACCAGCTAAATTAAGAATAGGTACTCCTTCCGATTTCTTTGACCATCATCCCCAAAAAACGACATCCTATCCCAAAAAAAAACCTACATAGAGAGACCAAAAACCATAGAGAGAGAAAACTCCAAGCGACCGCCACCGTTCCAAGCAACCACCGCCGTTCATATAGAACTAAAACTCCAGCAACCCAAAGAGAAACCCCAAGCCACCGTCGTCGTCATAAGAATAAAACCACAGCAACCCAAAATCTAAACAAGGGCTTGTATACCCGAGAAAAGAAGGAAAAAGAGCAAAAAGAAAACTCCAGGTTGAAACTAAAACCTAGCCGTGAAACCTACCGTCGAACCAGACACACCCTAGTCGCCGCCACTCATAGACAACAAAACCCTAGCAGCCCACCAGCCAAGAGGCCCACCAAAGGAAGGAAAACCAAACCCTAGGAGAGCCTTTCTCACTAGAAACCTCTCACTACATATACATATATACTGCTAGTGGACTTGCAAATTGATTTGGGGCGTTGGGCTATTAAAAACCCAATCACCCAAGTAATTATATTTCAATGAATGTATCTAACTTACACTTACTATAGTGAATAATTTGTTATATCATTATCTGATACAAGTACAATCCCTAATTCCTAATTATTTTAAGTTATTTTGTTAATTATATTAAGTTAATTATATTAAATTTTATTAAATTAAGTTGTATAATATTTTTTTGGGTTATCGATTGTGAAATTACATCTATAATATATATTAGCATTCGTCAATAAATATAGTTTTATGCCAATCGTAACACGATCCCAAAAAAAAAAGCAAAAATAAGACGGACCCGTTTTGGACCCGAATCTGATATTGGATCCACAATATCCACGGATCCGGATATGGGTCTTGCAAAACTAGATCCGCGGATCCGGGTCCGGATCTAAGTCCTGCTCTTGAAAACGGATCTGGATCCGGGTCTACTTGGACCCAGTCCAGATCCAACCCGTTGTCATCCCTAGGTATTACAATGGAGGTTATGTGTAAGAAGAGAGAAGCTAATGGGAGAGAAAGCTAAGCAAGAAGGAGTCTCTAATAATGAGAATTGGTGCACCTAATACCATGCATATGAGAGGGTATTTATAGGAAAAGTATCGGGCAAAAGATGGGCCACTATTAAACAAAGCAAACAGCAAGCAGTACACGAAACAGCAGCTTCCAGAAGCTTGGCTTGACCTAGGCTCCACCCTGGGCCGAGCGAGCAGCAGTTGGTCAGTGTTTGGGCTATTGTCTTGTTCCCTTTGGTCCGCACTTTGTCCTTGCTTCTAGAGTAAGATGTGCTACCACACTTGCATCCCAAGTTTCGACTACCCATAGTATAATGTACTATGGTACTTGCTTGATAACCAAACACCCAGTCACTAGGATGGTACTTGTCCTCTTCCAATTACACTAACAAATATGATTAATTAACTTAATCATTTTTTGATTACTTGGTAACTCAAGTCACCAATAATCCTAACAGGTATTTTTAAATACCCCTAGCTAGGGGTGAATACCGGTCCAAATCCGGACAGGACCGAAACCGGTTGGACCGGAAGACCGAATTTTTCGGACCTGTTACATCTGGTCCGGTTCCGGTCCAACCCTGAAAAGTACTGGTCCGGTCCAGGTTTAGACCGGTTGGACCGGCTAACTCAATTTTTTAGAATATTGAAATTCTATGAAAATTTATTTCATGAACTAATATTGTCTTACCGATTACCATCGTTCATCATTTAAAAAAATTTATTTATAAATTCAAATTTCATGGTATTTTAAAGAATTAATTAGCTAACTCAAATCTATAATAAAAGTTACACTAATATTTTAAAGAAATAATAAAAAATATTAACCAAATATATAATTTAAAAGATATATAATCCAAAATTTCCAATAGCTTTCAAACATATTAGATGAAAAAACTTTAAGAATAGAAGAGGATGAAGTTCCAACAAGCATCAGCACAGAATGTGCAACAGCCTCAGTACTGATCTTGAATACATATTAAGTGTTAACCGGTCCTATCCGGTCTGACCCTAAATTATCCAGGTTTGGACCGGACCGGACCGGAACCCGGATTCATAATTTTTAAGGACCGGAGACCGAACCTGATACTTCCGGTCCGGGCAGGTTTCGATCCGGGTTCAACCGGTTCCGGTCTAGACCGCCGGTTCGGTCTAATTTTGCACACTCCTACCCCTAGCGGCAGGGACAATCCCACTATGTTTGATTGTCTTTGTCGAGAACATTTCAAAACACAAAATAAAAGGATATAAAAGGATTAGATGCCCTAATTTTTCATTGAGAATGGAAAAACGCTTTTTTTAAAATGGGAAATCTACCTGATAAGCACCAGGTATAGTGAACCGCCCACAATAAGTATTCTTGTTTGTCATTCTACATGGTAAGCACCAACTGTTGTAAAACTATCTGCCGTAATTATATTGGCTAAAATACGTTAACTGACCGTTAAATCTAAAAATTACAATTTTGCCCTCTTCATAGTCTTCTTCTCCCTCTTCATAATCTTCATCTTCTCCAATCACAACAATGGCTAAATTCTTACAGTGATGGCCAAAGATGATTTTGGGGGTTTTTGTTATTTTCTTTTTGGGGATTTTGATTTTGTTATCTTCATCTTCTCAAATCAATGGTAGCATTCTCTGGAATTATAGATATAAAGACCATTCTCTGGAAATGATTTTGATAATTGGAGATTTTGATTCTTCTTCTCAAATCAATGGTGTGACTTGAGTTGGGAATGAAATGAAGTAAGAGGAGAGATATAAAGACCATTCTCTGGAAAATAATGACCACTCACCCCCAAAATCATAGATATAAATCTTCACCTTATTGGAATCATAACTATGGGGCTTTGATTGAAATGAAGAATATTGAGGGAAAGAGGAGAGATAAAGAAAGTGTTGAAACCATTTTAGGGCGGTGTAGATGGTGATTCATGTTCATACTAAATAACTCAATTTTGAATCTTCAATCTTCAACAACTTTCTCTAACAATTTCAATATACTTTTAGGTTAAGTTAAGATCACTTATTAGAAGGAAATGAAGAAGAAGACCATTGCCTTCAAGCTTGACTTCAATGGCAGTAGAAGGAAATGAAGAAGAAGGACCGTCTTTTTTATTAGAATTAAACAAGGGCGAATGCGTAATTTTACAACTTAACATTTCATTAACGTTTTTTTGACCATTATCGTTACTGTAGATGTTTTTGCCATAGTTGGGTGCTATTTAGTAGAATGACAAACAAGAATAGTTATATCGGGTCACTATACTTGGTGTTTACCAGGTAGAATATTTCTTTTAAAATTCCAAAATAACTTTAGAAATTTAATTTATAAAATTAGCGTCTCCGTGTCTGAGTTTAAAGATAGTGCTTGTTTGTTGTTACTAACAGCGAACAAGGGAAAAACATATAACTTGCTCTGTTCCAATTTACTTACAACATTTGCTTTTTCATGCCTTAATGCCTATTTACATTACAGGTTAATACCTACTTACCGTATTTTTAATGCCTACTTATATTATCCTTAATGCTTACTTACCCTACTGTTAAAGTTACTTTGAATATAAAATGTCTACTTACATCATTTTTAATGTATATTTACAATATTTTAAAAAATATATAATGGCCGACTCAATTAAAGATGGTCTCTCAAAGAGCCCGTCTCTCACAAGAATTTGTGTTATATTAATCACAAAAACATAGACAAGACCGTCTCATTTTGAGACGGTTGGGCCCACCGCCCTTGAACACGCGTGTAATAGCCTCACTCCCTTTGCCTCATTTTTTCTGACTTCTATACTTAAAACTTCTTTCCTTCTCCATTTTTTGTCCTTCTTGATTCTTGTCATTTCTTTCTCTTCTTTCCTTCTCCATTTTATTTCCATTCTTAATTATTGTCATTTTTGTTTCTTCCTCTTTTATGATTGTTAATTCTTAGGATTGAAGATTCCTAAAGATTACAATAAATTGGCATTGAAGATTTTTGTTTCTTGCCATTCTGTTAAACACATTTATATATGCACTAGTGTGGAATAGGAATGGAAATGGGTCGGACTTGACTCGGATTATAAATACTCCGACTTTGCTCCGGGTAAAAGTTCGAGTTTTTTTCAGTCCACCTCCACTCGGAATAAGATTATGCATACTCCAAGTTTGCCCCGACTCGGACTCTCAGACCTCCAACAAAGTCGGATACGGAGTCGGATTATTATCAAACAATATCGTTGTGATATTGTACTAATGATTTTAAAGCATTCTAAACTAACAAAATATATTTTTCAAATACAATTTAACAAAAAATTTGTCTTTGAATTCAAGTTTAACAAGAGAAATAGTTCTACTACTACAATATTTAACAAAATTTTCTCGCATTTTGATTTGGCGTATTTTATTTCTCTTGATCTGATTTGCGTATTCTGATTGATTAATCTAAATAAAAATATGAAGTATTTTTTCAAAATCGAAAATTACATTTAGTATGAAAGGGAGCTTGAATTAGTCACGTCTAGAGTTTTAAAGGAAACAAAATATTGGTGTAAAAGTCAAATTCAAAGTCAGATTCCCTTCAGGGTCGGAGTCAGGTCGGAGTGTTAGATTTTTATTAAGGTCCAACTCCGATCCGCCTCTAACTCGGACTCGAATTGTAAAGTCGGAGTCGGATGACTTTTACCTCGGAATCGAATCGAATTATTTTCCTTGAGTCGAGACGGACTAGAGTCGCATTCGAACTGAATTGTCATCCCTAGCGTAGAACCTCGTGAAACGAATGATTATTTTAACATCGACACATAAACATATGATATTAAAAAAGCTAGAAATGTTATGGAGTAGAAAAACTCAATTTCGACAGTTAATTTTATGAATTAACTCTGTAATTTTGGAAATTGTCAACAATATATTAAGCTGTATATTATATTTTTTAATTTACTCAATTTCACTATAAATAAATGCTAGTCAAAGATATTTTAATAATAGATATATTGTTCAAGATCAATTATCATTTCATTAGTCTTTAGCCAATAAATGAATTTTATTTGTCAAGTTCTCTTAAATTGTGACACCTGAAATCTTCCAAGCTTTTTATAATAATGTATGATATTGGTAAATAATCCAAATTGAATATGTTAATAGTCAAATTATGACACCTAATTACCAATTGATGTTTTATGATTAAACTCAATTTTGAACGTATAAGCTTTAATAATCGTTTTAAAAATAAGTATTCAAAGTCTATCAAGATATTGTATAGGTTTTAGTTCAAATTGAACATGCTAATAGTTAAATTAGGACATATTATTTGACAATAATGTTTTATAATCAAACTAATTTTTGAACTTATAATCTTCGATTATCGTTTTAAAAATTAATTATTCAAATTGTATAAACATATTATATAACATTTAGTTCAAATTTAATAATTTAATAGTAAAATTGTGACACATAAATTGACAATTGATATTTTATAATCTAATTCAATTTTGAAATTATAATCTTCAATTATGGATTTAAAGATAAGTTTTTAGATATAAAAATAAGTCCTCAATCATGTTGTATTCGCTCATCATTAAATCCTTCATTAGAGAGACTTTTGGAGTATTACAGATGAAATGTCGATTTTCTTGATAATTTCTTGAAAATTTTCATTAGATTTGTAAATAACTGAATGTTCAAATCTTCACCATGTAGAATTCATTCATTAAATCCTCCATTAGAGAGTTGTTTGGAAATTGGAAGATGAACTAACGATTTCTTTTTGATTTCTTGAAGATTTTAAGAGATTTTGTAAATAATTGAATGTGCAAATCGTTTAGATTTTGTTTCTTAAATGTTGAGTTGAAGTATGACGGTTTCAAAATCTAATTTCGGGAATACAATATTCAAAATTAGCAGTTTTTATATTTTCTTTTTTTAAACTGTTGGGCAGGGAGATTGATGGGTCGTCTCCTATTGAGACGATCTCAACCAAGACTAGTTGTTTATTAATAGATTTATCTTCTATTTCTTGTGAATTTTATCATTAAAATAGATTGAGAAATTCCACGTGGTAACCCTGAGGTTTTGGGTTTCCATGTGGAACTTTTTTACAATCCATGTGATAACCCTAAGGTTTATGTAATTGTTACACTGTGACCTTTTTACACATAAAAACGTTAACAAAAGTAAATTTTAAAGCTTTATGGTTGTTGAACGCAAATTTATGTGATTCAGCATTTCAAATGTCATCAATTTTAACCTTTTTTTTTCTCAAAATATAAACCCCAACTCTACAAGTTTTCATCCAAATCATTTCTTTTCTCCCAAATCCAAAGATGGTAGAGTTTGAGTTTATATTTATGGGAAAATGTTGAAACTAATGACATTTGAAATGGTGAGTCGCTTAGATAGGTGTACAACAGTCATAAAGCTTCGAAATTAATGCTTATTAACATTTTGCTAACGTTTTATGTGCAAAACAGTCATGATGGAATAATTTGGTAAACCTCATGAATTACCATGCGGATTTTTTTAATGTTTTGGTTACCACGTGGAAAACTCAAAATCTCACAGTTACCACGTACAATTTCCCAAATAGATTTTACCTATCATTTTGACAGGAACAAAGAAGTAATGATTTAGCACAGACAACATTATGTAAATTTCTGTATTTTTCTATAATTTTGCAGCCAGCAAGAATAAACAATGGTACAAAGTGATGAACCAACAGCACTACCCAATAACACCAACTTTTCTCCTACAAATCCAGACATATCAGATCAACAACTTCCATTAACCATCACCTCAACTACTAAACCTCACACCAAGTTAACCCTCCTACCTCTTGTATTCCTTATATACTTTGAAGTTGCTGGTGGGCCCTACGGCGAAGAGCCAGCAGTTCAAGCAGCAGGACCTCTTCTTGCTCTACTAGGCTTCCTCATCTTCCCATTTGTTTGGAGTGTCCCTGAGGCTTTAATCACAGCTGAACTCTCGACCGCCTACCCGGGTGATGGTGGCTTTGTTATATGGGCACATGAAGCATTTGGACCCTTTTGGGGATCCATGATGGGTACATGGAAATTCTTAAGTGGGGTAATCAACATTGCTACATTTCCTGTTCTCAGTATTGAATACCTCAAAAAGCTTTTTCCTTTATTCAATTCAGGATTACCCAGATACTTAGCCATAGTAATATCTACCCTAATCCTATCATTCTTAAACTATACAGGACTAACTATTGTGGGTTATTCCGCGATAGCTCTAGCAGTAATCTCATTAGCCCCATTTCTGATCATGTCACTAGCTGCTATCCCTCAAATTCGCCCGCGTAGGTGGATCAGTTTAGGCCAAAAAGGGGTCAAAAAAGATTGGAATTTGTACTTAAACACACTATTTTGGAACTTAAAATACTGGGATTTTATCAGTACTGTTGCTGGTGAAGTTGACAAACCCCACAAAACATTCCCAAGAGGATTGTTTATATCAGTTATATTCATCTGCTTGTCTTATCTGATCCCTCTTTTTGCTGTTACTGGTGCAATTTCGGTTGAACAGAGTTCGTGGGAAACTGGGTTAATGGCGGATGTAGCTCAGATGATTGTTGGGAAATGGTTGAAATTATGGGTTGAGATTGGTGCTGTTTGTTCTGTTATTGGAATGTTTGAAGCCCAATTGAGTGGTTGTTCTTTTCAAGTTGTGGGGATGGTTAATATTGGGTTTTTGCCCATGTTTTGTGGGTCCAAATCTAAATGGTTTAATACCCCATGGGTAGGAATCTTAGTAGCTACATTGATCATATTAGGAGTGTCATTTTTGGATTTTGCAGATTTGATTGCATCAGCAAATTTCTTGTATAGTTTAGGAATGTTATTAGAATTTGCGTCGTTTTTGTGGTTGAGGAAGAAGAAGCCGCAATTGAAGAGGCCATATAAAGTACCAATGAAGCTGCCTGGATTAGTGTTGATGTGTTTGTGTCCTTTTGCATTGTTGGTTTGGATCATTGTAATTGCTAGTAAGACTGTGTTTTTGATGAGTGGTGTTGTGACTGCTTGTGGGATTGTTTGGTATTATTTCATGAAGTTTTGTAAGTCTAAGAAATTGTGTGCTTTCAACAGCTTTCAGGTTCATGAATGAAACAATTTGGCATAGTTTTATGTGTGGATGTAACCAAATACTTTAGTAAATTAGACATTTTGAAACTATTACCAAAACAAAGATGGTGTTTGGTTTAGTATCTAACTTGTTTGGTGATGCATGGAGAATGTATATAGAAGATTATAGTCAGAGTTGTCTTGAAAATTTATAGTAAGATATATTTATTTTATTATTAAACTTAACCTATTTCTTTTTATATTAACTTTTTCATATACGGGAGAAGGAGGGTCTGTGCAGTCAATCACCTCGTACACCCTCAAATACCCCTCTGATAAAAGTACTACTACAAATAAAGTGGTGAACAAATTAAAGCTAACTACTATATAGATGATAGAATAATTAGTTTATTGCCTTTACCTACTAAAGGTGCTAGGAAAGAAAATGAGAAATGCAATCCTCTTGTAATACATTTGAGTAGAGGTGTTCATTCGGGTCATCGGGTTGATTTCGGGTCAGGTGTTTCGGGTCGGTTCAAAATCGGATTTTGTGTTCACATTGATTTTTATATAATTGTAGATCCGTTTTTAAGTCGGGTCAAATCGAGTTCAGAACTATTTGGTTGTAAGGGACAAAAAGGTAATAGTACTACTACAAATAATTCATTCCAATAATTGAGTTATTAAGGACATTACAAGCTTTGGTAGCACCAACAAAAGTGTACAAAGTAAAGAGGTTTTATGGACTAGACTCTTTCAAAAGATGGTTTATTGAGAACATTTTAACTATCACGAAATTTTGGGCACATTGTTGGGTGAGCTTGTTAGCAATATTCTTAATGAGTGTGGCATGAAATTAACACATATGGAATTAACTTACAAGAGTAAAAGGTTCAATAAGTGCAATTTGGTTCCACACTTAGATGATTCTAGTTTGAAAATTAACTCTTCAAAAGAATAAGCGATCGAACTAAGATCAAATATATTATACTCATGAGCTAGTTGATTACTTTAGCTTCTTGAAGTTCTTGTTTTTTTAGTCATTTCTCGCACATCTCTGAATTTATTACATGTTTAAATTTAGTTGAAAATTCAATAAAGCTACAAATTATTGTTTTAAACATCACCTAGCTAGTAAGGTCCTAAAGCTTAGGCTCTTATTTTAAGCTCTCTGATGTATTGTATAAATTAAAAGCTTATAACATTTATTTTGACTTGTGCTTGTTTGGGGGACAATATAATTTTAAAGAAATAATTTTATATTTATTAACATCGGATATCTAAAAGAACTTAAAATGTGCGGATATCCGATATTCAACGATCCTAAAATAATAATCAATTATCTTATATACAATATTTGACTATCAAAATTTTGATAGTCGGATCTGTTACTGATATTCGAATTTTCAAATTGAATACCTGATCTGAACAAGAATTTGAATCAGATATCCTTATTCCTTAGACTCGAATAAGATATTGAATCAAATCATCAGAAAATTTTCAACTTTTCTATCCAAAATATTAAGGGAATATTAAGTTTCTACTCATACTTGGAACCTGGAGGATTTCGGTCAATGTTCTTTCAACACCATCAAATATTATAAATTTAACATGTCCAATACGAACAATCGGACAACTAGCCTCATTGCCCATAGTGACTTTCCTTCCATCAACCTTTTGATAAGTTGAGAAGAAATTAGAGTTAAATATCATGTGTCTAGAACATCCCGAGTCAAAAATTCATAAATCATCTACCCTTGTATTCACTTGTAACAACGAGAGCACCAACATCATATACCTCACCTTAAACATAGCTAGCTTCGGCGGCGATAGCTTTATTGGACTTGCTTTCATCGGATTGTTTGGCTTTCAATATCCAACAATCTTTCTTGAGGTGGTCCTTTCTTACAATAGTTGCAAGTCATGCCCCTTTTGTTCCCTACCCGCATCCTTCACAAACAAAGCATCATTGATATCCTTGGACTCCTTTTGAGCAAATTGAGAATCAATAAGGTCCTTTTGAGTTAAGGCCTTTCTAACATCTTCACTACTCAATGTGTCTCTTCCATATAATAAGGTTTCCTTAAAGTGCTTATATGAAGGTGGTAGTGAAACCAACAATAAGATAGTCAAATCCTCATCATCCACTTTAACATCAGTAATTTGCAAATCCATAATTATAAAGTGAAATTCATCAAGGTGCGGTTTCATCGGCTTTCCTTCTTGCAATCAGAGATCATACAAACAACTCTTTAACAAAAGTCGATTGGTAACACTCTTTTCCATGTAGAGTGGTTCCAATTTTTCTCAAATGCCTTTAGAAGTTTCCTCCTTTACAACTTCTCTCAAAACTTCGTTAGAGAGACAAAGTTGTATAGCGGAAAGAGCCTGCATCCATTTCTTCCTATTTCGCCTCACTTGTGCCTTCGGGCATCTTATCCTTACCATCAAGTGCTTTATGCACTCCATTTTGTATCAACATTGCTTTCATTTTGACTTGCCATAAGCCAAAATTCACGCTCCTATCAAACTTCTCAATATCGAGTTTCATTGTAGCCATGTTGCACCAATATGACCTCTAAATGACGATAATAACGACTTGGCTCTGATACCAATTAGAAAACGATGCTATATTAGAGATCGAATAATATGTTAAAATCTCTAATATCACCAAAATCGAAAGTGTGAAGTTGTGTGAAACAAATTACGCGATCAATATCAATTCGATGTTTGCTAGGAAGAAAATGCAATAATAAACGACACAAAAATTTAACTGAGGTTCACCCAATTTAGGCTACATCCTCCGGTGTAGTATCTCTAATATTATAAGAATTGAGAATTACAATTAGAAAAGAGATATAGACTAGTGTCTAGGCTATGGGTTATTTTTGTGGATATCCTTAGATGATCACTCTAGCTCATTATTTATAATGCTAGATACCCTAGGGGTTACATATGATTCAATATAGGTAGTAAATTGCATAATAAACAACATTAAGAGAATTAATCAACTGGTATTCAATGAGTTGTAACACCTCCATGCACTTGAACCGTTGAAAAACAGCATCCTATGCTGTCAGAGGATCCGCTCGACCAGGTCGAGCGAAGCAGGCGGGTCGAGCGGAGAAACAAAAGCTACTGGATACATTCTAACTTATCACTCGACCAAACAAAACAGTTCGCTCGGGTCGAGCGGGAGGTCGAGTGACCATCAGATCCCTCCTGGACAGTTTCTGCTCGACTTGCGTAGCAGAGCATCTTGCATTAAACCATTATACTTCTTCATTAAGTCCCATTAATTCAT
Organism: Amaranthus palmeri; assembly: GCA_019776075.1. Taxonomy (NCBI): domain Eukaryota; kingdom Viridiplantae; phylum Streptophyta; class Magnoliopsida; order Caryophyllales; family Amaranthaceae; genus Amaranthus; species Amaranthus palmeri. The sequence goes on along the minus strand of JAAKBH010000690.1, from coordinate 13,302 downwards.
GCTTTAATCATCACATTCAACACCATTTTAAGTTACCAACTTAAATCACCAATTAACAACCCCATAGGATTCCATCCTAAGAGTTCACTCATGAATGCACCTTTTAATTTGTGTACTCAAGTCACACTTAATCACAACAATGATCACATTATTTTCTCATCTATTTTATGTTTTAAGTTTCATACAGAAATATAATCAATTTTTAGGATCTTAGTTATTAGAATTTCGATCCTGCTCTACGATTCTACGAACTTACGTTCCAAAATAGGCGATTGATCCGAATCGTGGGTAAGATCTTAATGTTAATAGAATCGTGCGATCTTACGTAGCTCAAACCTACGTAGCACAAGAATTTAGGTGGTTGGATCATTACACGATCCTACGATCCAATGATCCGATCCTACATATACGACAGGTCTACAAGGTTACTTTCAATCGTAAAAAAATCATATAATATAAATGTCACTTATGTGTAAGTATATATTTAAAATAATTATACCAAGACCACTATAAACTCAAGTTTTCCCAAATACGTAGTTTAAAATGATTATTAAAAGTATTCTATTCCAAAACTTAATAGATGAAGGAAAATAAGTTATTATTATTTTTCCTTGAAATTGAAAAAAAAATAATGTAATTGTAGAAAATCATAATGGGGAAATAATATTGATTTGAATTTTGAATACTTCGCTTGTATTAAATAATAATAATAAGAGTACTACCTCTATTTATACAAGAGTGTAAAGCTAAATTAAGGAAACAAAATTACAGAATATTAAATTTAAGGAAACTAAATCACAATAATATGAAATATAAAATATAATGTTCTACTAATATTCTACTTTCCTACACTCCCCCTCAAGTTTGGTCTTGGGATCACCGAGATCGAACTTGCCAAAATCTTCTACAACGCTTTTGAGCCAATCACCTTGGACATAAAGTCTACTAGTTGACCTTTTGATTTGTCAAAGAAAATTTTGATAATATATTATGCGAATTTTTCATAATTGAATTTTAACTTTTCGAGTTCAGATAAAAGGTAAAGAAACAAATTGAATTGGTTTACTTAATTATTTGGGTGAAGGTTAGAAAACTCATACGGGTATGGATTTATTGAAACGGGTTGGATAGGGATTTGGATAAGGTTATTGGAAACAGGTGCTTTCTTGAGTGACCGTCTTTTGTAAAGACGACTCTCAAAAGTCCAACCCTAATCTATATTTAGAATTGTAACAATATATATTTAGAATTGGACCGGACTTTTGAGAGTCGTTTTTACAAAAGACGGTCTCAAGTAAGAATTTGTGTATTGGAAAGGGGTGTACAAGTGTTTTTCATATGTACTAATTTCTTTTCTGCCTCTTTTTTCTCTTTCTTCTCTGTTGTTTTAATTTCTTTATTACATGTTGCCTTCTCAACTTCTTTCTGACATGTTGCCTTTATCTTACTTTCCTCCATTATTTTAAATGGACTGCCATTGTAAGCTCCGGTGGCCACTACAGCGGTGGTTGACGGAGCTACTCCAGAAATGCTCAAGTTTATCTTGTCCGTTGGTGTGTCTCTTATACTTCTCCCCCTTGCGACCTCACGCTGGATGGAGTCATTCACGGGTGTTAGCGAAATTGGCCCGAGAAGGGTGTGAATCCAAGTCCACAATTCATGGGCAGTAGTAGTATAGTCAAAAACACAATCCATAATGATGGGTTCAAGACTTGCAATGATGCAAGAGATCACCAATTTATCACTTTGAATCATTGTTGATCTGTAGTGGTAGGAGCGAGGGGCAACAATGACATGATTGAGTCGCCCCCGATCATCAATTTTATTTTGAATTTCTTTACACCACTTGGTGTAATTTTTGAAATTGAATTTTTCAGAATTTTCTGGCCAAGTATGAATTTGTTTTATTTTTGGAGGAAAATTTGATTTTAAACATACGAGTTTTGCCTCATTTGCTTATAAACGTTCGAACTTTCGATTAATATTTAGAGGCATGAACTTTGAGGGTCATCCGCCAAAAAAGATACGGATGACCTGATACCGGTTGAAAAGGTTAGTTCTTCATCTTCACCATCTTCATCTTCACCATTTCTTCATATTCATCTTCATCTTCTTCACCATTTCTTCATCTTCTTACCATTTCATCATCTTCATCGATTTACTCCTTTTACCATCATCATCTTTATCTCTCCTTCCTTCTTTTCTGCAAAAACATCATCAAACCCTCTCAAACATGTTCCATTAATTTGGGTTTCCTTTTTCATTAATTGTTTGGATGTTTCTCAACCCCAACCTCATCATTTGCACCATTATTATGCCTTTTCTTAGAGCTTTGGCTCGAAATTTCTAAGCAGAACTTCATTTGTTGCTTTGTTTGATTTATCATCCCTTCTCACAATCCCAACAATTAATAAAACATAAACCCTAACTGTTCAAAATTACAAGTTTTGAATGTACCCTGAGATCGCTCATCGAGCTCGCGGATGGTACTCAGCAGCCTTTGAAGCTCCGCTGGCAAGGTTCTAGCATAATTTGAAATGTGAAGATAGAGATTCAAGGTTCAAGTGTTGATTTGCTAATTTGGGGTTTCAATTTTATTTTTGGGTTTGCAGATACCCAAATCACCAAATCCACTGCAAACCCAAAGATAAAAAACTACCAACATGAACAATCTCAAAGAAGAGACCACCATTTTCAAAAACCACTTTTTATTAGGGTTCTTACAAAAAACCCAGAAAAAAAACATGTTAAAAAAAGGAAGAAAGACAGAATTTTTGCAGAAAGTTTGAAACTTTACTCACTAATTGGTGATAGTTATGCACTTATGCTATTAAGTGAGGTTTAGTTTTCATTTTTGGGTTTCATTTTTCAATTTTTTTTGATGAAATGGGATTTCGTTTTCATTAATTTGCGGTTTTTGGTTATGAACGGTGGTTTGTTGGTTTGATGAAACGGTAGTGGCGGCGGTGGAAGAGAAAGAAATGGCGGTGGTGGAGGCGGTGGCAGTGATGGTTGTTGGTTGTGAGGGTAGTAAAGAGGAGGAGGATAATATTGATAGCAATGCACCGGAATTTGATTATTTATTCAAATTGTTGATGATTGGAGATTTTGGTGTTGGAAAGAGTAGTCTTTTATTGAAGAAGAAGAAGATAAGAAGCCGTTGATGGAAGCTTGAAGAAGGTGAAGAAGATGGTAACCTGGAACAACAGGTTACCAAAACCTGCTATATCTTTTTTGGCGGATGACCCTCAAAGTTCATGCCTCTAAATATTAATCGAAAGTTCGAACGTTTAAAAGCAAATGAGGCAAAGTTCATATGTTTAAAATCAAATTTTCCATTTTTTGATAAGTTGGAACAAATGTTATTCCATTTGACTCAATGATTGAGCCATAGAAATCATAGTTTTGGTTTTGGTTTTGTTTTTGATTTGGTTTGATTTTATTAGTTTTGTTTTGATTTGGTATTTGTTTGGATCAATTTTGGTCGATTATGATCAATGATAAAAGGAGATAGAGTTTTCCCGTACAGGAAAACCTTACGGCGCTAACACCTTGTAGAAAATCATAATGCGGAAATAAGACTGATTTAAATTTTAAATACTTAGTTTGTATTGAATAATAATGAGAGGTACTACTTCTATTTATACAAAAGATTGAAACAAAATTAAGAAAACAAAATATTACGAAATATTAAATTTAAGGAAACTAAAGCATAGTAATATAAAATATAAAATATAATATTTTACTAATATTCTATTTTTCTATACTTGATTTCATTAATTTCAATACTAGCCATTTCACGATCCTAAGAAGGATCACAATTCTAATAACCTTAATTAGAATAGATAACACCAGGGGGAGCACCATGAGCTATTGCTCAGGGCCTCGATTTATAAAGGGCCTCATATTTTTTCCATAAAATATTATTTGGAGTAATACCAAGTATTCAAGAGGATTGAAAATAAAAAAAACTAACGACTTACAATTGATTTAACAGGATGATGTTGATTATTGTTTCTTATTAATTGACGGACATATTAAAAATAAAGCAATAAATATTTGAAATAGGATATTGGTTCCATATAATTATAAAATTTAGAAATATTTTAATATATTATTAAACAAATTTACAAATACCAAAATGTAATAGAACATAATTTTAGTTTTACTTTAGGGTCCCATATTTTATACTCCCTCCGAATTATTTTAGATGTCCCATTTGGGTTTTCATGGTTATTAAAGGTGGTGTAGGGTCCATTAAAAAGGTGGTAGTTGGGTATTTTAATTGATTAAATTAATTATAAATGTGGTAGTTGTGTATTGGGAGTAGTAAAAGTGGGGGTATTTAGGTAAAAAAAGATTGAAAAAAAAGAAAATGGGACAATTGATATGATTTTGCCAAATAAGGAAATAGGACAACTAAAATGATTCGGAGGGAGTATTTTGCTCAGGGCCTTTGAAAAGTCGGAGACGGCTCAAGATAACACATAAAAAAATATTACTAAAAGTATGATAATTCTAAAAATGCTTTTTTGAAATCGGAGTAATTCATATATTCAATATTATTAATACATGCACACAAGGACTTCAAAGTCTATTTATGAACAATAAAAAGAAATATTGTAGCAACTTGAGAAGACCAATATAAAACAAATACACACAATGAAGAACATGAAAAAAAAAGAGTGGGCTTCCTTATGAAGAAGAAAGTATGAGCACCACATATAACATAAGTAGTAATGTACCATACCCTGAAACACTTATTTTTGTTATTAATCAATAAGAAGTGCAATAATTTTGTCTTGGGAAAATTTACTGACAGTGTACCCATCTGCATCAATAGAATAGATTTCGTCGGTGATTCTGTTTAGGTTTAGAATTTGAAGAAGTAAAGGCATTGGAATAGCAGTTGGTCGAAACATTGATTCCGTTACATCTTTCCAACCATCTTCCACCATTTGTTGAAGCTTCTCATATGCTTCGTCTTGGAGACTTCATATTGTTTCATATAACATTCAATTGATGTTGCTACATGTTTTCTATTTTGCTCAAACTGTCATGTCAAATATAGAAACACAAATTAAAGTTGCTCACTAATTATAGAAAAACACCACGCTTTTTCACGTCGTAGACAAACACCTTTTTTATTTGCGTAAAAAATTAACTTTTGCTTAGAGATTTTAAGCATGTGTAAGATATAAGACTTCTAAATTTATATGTATCAAAATTGTTTACTCCCTTTGTACCTTAGATAAGCCTGTTGTTTCCCTAAATTTTGTGTATGTTCATTCTTATTTGAATATTTTATTAATATTTATGGTACTTATATATTTTGCATTAACTTCATAATAATATTTTTATGTTTTTTGTGATCCTCACATGTTTGTCACCTAGGGGTGTTCAATGGGTCGGGCACCATTTTGATCCCTTATCCAACCCGTTTCTAGAAAGGCTTTGTAAGGGCCGGACTGAAAATGGGTCATGCCGAAAACGGGCTATACTATAATTAAACTGAAGTGGGCTATAAAAGGGCAAAATAAGGGCTGAAAACGTGTCTTTGTAAATAGTATAATTAATGACTAATTTAAATATTATAATTGACAATTTCAATGAAATTATTAATATTCTTTCAATCTAATTATTATAAATAATAATTTAATTGTTATAAATTGATAAATAATTTATAGTAGTAAAAATGGGACGAACAGGGCTTTGAAAGTCCGGCTCATTTAAAGCCCATATTATTTTTAAAGGGCCCTTATCCTGCTCGATCCATATTTACATAAGCTTGGCCCTTATACGACCCATTGAACACCCCTATTTGTCACTAATGTTATGTAAATATATTTTTAATAGTTGTAGCCCCAATACTATTTCCACTAACATTATTTTAATACTAGTTTTTAATGCTTATGTCATGGTCCTCACTTTTTCTTTGTCAAATTTATTATTAAATAAAATATTATATTAACCATATAAAAAATTAATTACTTGTTTAAAAAAAATTAGGTTTGAACCCAGCACCCATTTCTCTTTTTATATAGGAATACACTTTTTAATAAATTTTTGTAAAAGACAATCTTTTTAAGAGACCATCTCTGATTGGGTTGTCTTATAAAAAAAATATAAGTAAGAATAAGCATTAAATTTTTAATGGACTGGACTTGAGAGACGTCTCACTACTTTTTAGGGTTAAAAAAGAGAAATACCTTGAAGGTGGCTATATCGTTTAAGACTCTACCAATCATGCATACTGCTGCTACAGGTTTGGGTTGTCCATGAAGCCACTCAAATATGTTTGTATGTGTTATCTCCATACCCTGATATGCAGATGCAATCACTTGCAGATAAGTTGAACTTACAATTCCATTTTTTATATATTCATCAAACGTTGGAATATACTCTGCATCACACCATTTTGCTTCTTGCATATAGGCACTACATAAATCTTTCCACTGTCAATAATAACAATAGTAATTAATTAATTAATCAAATATTATTCGCACCTAATAAATTATTATAGAAAAATTAGAAGAACGAATAATAGATTATCTTACTTCCTGTTGGAGATAATTGAAAGCATAGGTTCTTCCTTGTTTGGCTAATTCATCATCCAAAAGTAATGATGTATCGAGGAGAGTCTCATAGATTAACTTCATGTACTCTGGGAGTTCATTTATATACCTTTTATCCCACCTATTATAAGGTTAAAATACCAAGTTAGCTCAATCATTTTCACAAGGTCTTTCATTACCATAGGCAAGATAGGCATTTGCTAGGGCCCGTGTTAGAAATGGCCCTAAAATTAGAAAGTGCTAGTTAATAGAATCACACACTTAAAAATTATATGATACATCTACATTTTTAATGCTAATTATAATATATAGGGTCCATATTTGTTATGTTTCTAAACACCCATTTGAGTTCAGAATCGACCCTTTATAGAAAGGTTTCATTTCTTTCAGTTCTTCTTTGGTCATATAATGCCAGGAATGACACTATATTAAAATTATGTTGGGATAGCAAATTAGATGGAGACAAGCTCATTTATATAGCTTTTATCCCACCTATAGTATATCCATTATCTAAAATATTCTATTTTTCATAATTTTTATGAACAATCCTTGTGGGAACTTCATTAATAAATGAAAGGAGTAGCAAAATCCATTAAAAATAATTAAGGAAATTTAAGTAGACATGAAGATATCGAAAATATTTATGTTTGAATTTAGAATATAACAAACCTTTGAATAGCTTGAGTGAAGAGTTGTAACTCTTGAATAGTTCCATAGGCATCATATGTGTCATTTAAGATGGAGACAAGCTTCAACCATTTAGTGTGAGCCATTCTAGTAGTCGAGTATTTTGGTTCAGGATACATTGATACAATCCAAAAGTAGCACTCAACTAGCCTATCCCTTGCATATGGAAGTTTTGTTGGAAAATCTAGATTCCTCCACCACCTGTTCATTGGTATATTATATACATACAAAAACATGTAATGATTAATATGGTTGGATATTCGACTAAATTAATTAAAAATTGGTAAGTTATGCAATATAGTTCAGTAAAAAATTGTAAATATTGGCATGTTTAAAGGTTAGATAGAACTTATATATTCATAAATTCAAAACCTATTATTTATTTGAATTTCCAGTTTCGCTAAAATTGTTATTCGAATTTCAATTCGGCATTTAAAAACCGGATATCTAATTTGAATTATCCGATTAATTTTAAAATTGAATATCAAATATAAATATGGATCGGATATTAATTACGCACACCCTCATGCGCGAAGCCAAATAGGGGGTCAGGGGAGGTCGTGCCTCCACTACCAAAAAACTAAGTTTGGCGACAAAAAGAAAAGTTTTTGCTCCTCAGTTTGGCAACAAAATTGGCGACAAAACAGGCTTGTTTTGTCGCCAAAATTGTCGTTCAAAATTTTTAAACGGTTAAGTTTTTAATAATTGGGCGGGAAACTATTATGCGACAAAATAGGCTACAAAACTCTTTGTCACCAAACTATTATGCTACAAAGAGTTTTGTATAGCCTAGCTTTTATGCTAAAAAATTGGTGACAAAACTTTTTTGCCACATAAACCTATTCATTTTATTTATACTCTTCATACGTCCTCTCATCTTCTTTCATCTTCTTCCATCTTCTCCCATACTTCTCCCATTCTCTTCATATATTGTCCACACCTTACCCTTCATTTCTCCTTCTTATTTCTCTCCTAACTCTAATTTTTCCTAACTTCTCATTTTTTTTATTTACATATTTCCACCATTTTTCTAACTCTGTTTTTGGCCGGTTGTTTTACATTTTTTCCGGCCATTTCTCTGTGTCTATTGTTTGAGCATTTCACTTGTGGATCTTTAAACTTTTGATTTAAAGGTAATTTCGATTATTTTAGTTTTTTTTCCTTTATTTTTTATTTTTCGAACATGAAACTAATTTAAATTTTAGAGAATTTAGAGTTTTTGGGTATTTTAAAATTCAAGGATTTTTTATGGGTTTTTTTAGATGATTTCAAAAATTATGATTTTTAAGGCTGGTTTAATGGATTTATGGGATATTATATTGAGTTTCTTAGCTTTAATTTCTTATTTTTCTGATTTTTAACTTTTTTCGAAAATTTAGAGAATTTCAAAAATTAGGGTTTTTAGTCTTGCTTATTCTGATTTATGGAGATCTTTCTGTTTTTTTTTTTCCAAAATTTAGAGACTTTCTTAGCTTTTTTAAATTTCTTTTCTGCTTTTTTGAAAATTTAGAGATTTATGATTTTTGGCTTAGTTTTTAGTCTTGTATTATATTTCAAACATTTATGAAAATAATATTTTTAATTATATTATAAATATTAATGTATAATTTTTCCATATATTAATGTAAATTCAATTTTTTTTCCATATTTTGTTTACATATATGTATTAGTTAAAACTTACCTACTAGACTTCTGTAATTTTTTTCATTTATTAATGAAAATTTTATTATATATGTCTATTATTATTACTATTTATACAAAAATTGAATATTTTTTATTATTTAATAATAATAATTATACTATTATTATATAATAATAAAAGATATTCATATTTTTTTATATTTTCAGAATTAAATAGGCGACAAAATAGGCTACTGATCATATTTTGTCGCATAAATAGGCGTCAAAATAGGCAACAAAAAGGGCATTATGCGACAAGATTTTAGGTGATAAAGGTTTTGTTCGCCTATTTTGTCGCATAAGGGCTTATGAGACAAAATAGGCTACCAAAACCCTTTGTCGCCTATTTAATATGTATTTGTTGTGCCCCTTGCCAAAAAGGTGATCCTCTTTAGTGTGTGTGTGTGTTTTGTTGGGATGATTTATCCCACATCGACAAATTGAACATGGTGTGCAGACTTTATAAGTTACAGGAGTCCCTGTTCCCATTGCTATATGGTTTTGGGATGACATATATATCTCCTTGGCTTATAAAGTATGTGTACCTCGTGATTTCCCATTAATATACTGACAATCACAATAAATCCAACCTAATTTAACATATTTATATTTTTCAATCTGAATTTAACAGTGTCTTTTTGGAAACTTAGTAGGCAACTATATGGAGTCAAAACACAAATAGAAGTTTGTGGCTCAGCTTACTATTTAGTTATGGTTAAAATTAGGGAAATTATCATTGGTGCCCCTATGTTTTGGCCTTTTATCAATGGTCTACAATCTTTTTTTTTTCCAATAGCACCCCTGAAGTTCAGTCTAACTAACAACCGTGACACTTTTGCCCTTTTTTCCGTTAAACTTAACGGTAAGTTGATATTTAACTCAACCATGGTTAGATTATCTTCTTCTTCTTCTTGTTCTTCTTCCATGGTTGCCTTCTTCTTCCATTGTTTTCATTCAACAAATTCTTCAATAAACATCTAAAAATCTCTCCTTTGTTTTCATTCAACTATTAAATACATTCACCTCGTTAATAATATTCCCCTTCCTTCCAAAAACAATACCTAGTTTTCCAGATTATTATAGTATGTAAAATATTAACCTGATATTTTCATTTATGAGAACTTTATTTAGAGTTTTGACCTTCTGATTTCTTGGATGCTGATGTTTTGATATACTTAATACAGCAATTTTATGTCCGGTAAAGTTGCAATCCGTAGGACATCAACACTTTTCAGTAAGCATGACAAAAGATTTGGTAATCCGATTTAACTTGATCTAAAATTAATGGTTTTCGATCAAAATTTTTGATCCAATTAATTAATTAAATGGGTTGATCAGACTTGTTTACTAAAAGGGTTAAGTTTATGTCAAATTTACTAAAAGGTTATTTGGCTGTGACTTTTGATATGAAGGTGTTGGTAGGTCAACTGGTAGCAAATCTACTACTGGGTTTTCTGAGATTAAGATGTAATTACTGTTTGCAAATGGGTTTGTGAAAATCTCTCTGTTAATAGGATTCTTCTTGTGGGTTCTTCTGCAGGCATAATTTATTGTTTGAATTTAAGGAGAAATTGGGCTAAATATGAGCTGGGTTTTTGCCTTCTACAACAAGGTTTTAGACCCAGAAAGAAGCTGGGTTGCTTTGTTGCTTTTTGGGGGAGACTTTCTGGGCTAAATATGAAAACAATGGAAGAAGAAGGCAACCATGGAAGAAGAACAAGAAGAAGAAGAAGATAATCTAACCATGGTTGAGTTAAATATCAACTTACCGTTAAGTTTAACGGAAAAAAGGGCAAAAGTGTCACGGTTGTTAGTTAGACTGAACTTCAGGGGTGCTATTGGGAAAAAAAAAGATTGTAGACCATTGATGAAAGGCCAAAACACAAGGGCACCAATGATAATTTCCCTTAAAATTATTGTTGGTTCATCAGTGTTGCCCATTTTTAAAATTCGCAACGGACTAAATTTTGTCACTAAATAGGTATGTAGCCAGTCTATCGCAAGTCCATCATTGTCACGCATTTTCAAAAATTGTAACAGATTGCGATGGATTAATGTATGTTATTAAATTCATCATCATATTTATTGTATTGCCTGTAGAAAACTATGAACAAGGTCTGAAAAGGGGTAACTCATATCCATAAAAGAGAGCATGGTCCAAAAGTCCCTCGACTCGAGAAAACTATGTTATTAAATTGTTTCATCTATAATATCAGTTCATACTTGATTTCTTTTTTTTTTTTTTTTTGCAAGTTTTAACAACAATACAAAAAATTGAAGAGCAAAAAAAAAAAGAAATATCTAAATAATAACACTTAGCAAAGAAACAAATTGAGTAAGATTAGCATTGTAGTATTTTATACAAAAAAATATTGCTATTTTTTTATAAAAAATATTGTGTATATTGATGTTAAGTGTTTCTTTGTTAAATTGCCTCAAAAATATTTTGATTATAAATTTTACTTTATTATTATTGCATGTTGTTTTATTTAACTAATTAAAAATATCAAAAATTAGATAGATATAAAAATTAGATGTTTTCTTTTGTAGTGTTTGTACAAAGATCATAGACATAAGCAATAAGCAAATGGAGTAAATGTCTTCATAATTACCTGGTAAGCTTTTGAAGTTCCTCTTTGTGCAATAGTTGAAGTAAGTAAAAAATCTAATTTGGCAAACTTATGAACAATCACATCATGAGAAGGCTCAAATTCATAAAAGTAGATTTGATACTTGGCTTCCAATCTTGGTGTACATCTATGAAGGGGTCGTTTCAAAGCATGATTTATTTTCTCTGCCAATACAGAGTTTACATGTCTGGATAAAGACGTTAAATGTCGAGTGCTGAATTCTAGAGCATCTTCTAGAATCTTCTCTCCATGAACTTTAAGATAGGAAGCTTCATACAAGCTCAATATATCTTCTACTTCACTTGCTATCTCCTCCTTAAAGCTTCCATTCTCATCTATAAACTTCTTGAATACATCTGTACGTGCATGATATGAAAGTTTTATATTTCATATTCGTATAAGACATAAAAATAACTTTTACATATCTATACTCGGACATACCAAAGTCATAATTCATATTGATAGGGTTGGCTCTTTTACAAGAACACCATGAGGGAGGACTCAGGGCAGCCTATATATTTTGATATATGAAATTTTACTTTTATATTTAAAAGATCTATAATAATTTTAGATAGATGAAAAAGTGATAATAAATAAAGAAATAATGGTTTGTCATAATTCATGGTATAATTTGTTAATGACTAATTATTTTTTTGGGTTATTGGTTAGTGGATATAATTTGGTCTTTTTTTATCGATAATCATTGTGTTTAAGTAACTAAATAATGATACATCTAATTTATTGTATTTTTGTAAGTTAATAAGTTAATTGAGTATATTAGTGTTTTGTCTGATTAATAAAAATTAAGTAGTTTATCAATTGTCCCTTAAAAAAGCATAACATTTGTATTTTAAGAATTCATAATTAATTTAATTTCTCTTTCGTTCAGAGCCGTAAAAATGTCTATTGATATAATATTGGTGTTGTGTAGTTTAGTACAAGTGCAAATTAGTCGTATTATAAATATAGTTTTAGTCTAATTATTTGTATAATTGTTTTTTTTTTTTTGCCTGTTTTTGTAAAAGTAAAGTAATTATTAGAATTTTCTTATTAATATTAGTAATTGCATTATAATAATCGATAACTTTTCCTTCTTCAATTTTGAATTTAGCGACCGTATATAACTAATGTAGTCGGGAATGAGCAATCAGAAGATGGTAGGCTAATCAGCAATAAAAGCGACCGTACATAACCGACCCTAGCTAATAAAAAGTTTTATTGATAAATTGTTCCTTAAAATCATTTCATCATAAGACGGCTTAATATGGGTTGGTCCAATTCTAATTTATTAAAAGAAATTAAAAAAAATTTAAATGTAGTTTTAAATTTTTTTTAACATAAATGATTTAGACGACACGTATAAATCCGTATCATAATAAGACAGTACACTGTTTTTGAGATTAACTTTTTGTTATTTTCTCTACCCTTAAATAATAGCTTTACTGTTTGCTGTTTACATGTTTATTTATACAAACATTTTCTAACAATTGGAGTACGATCGATGTTTAGTCAGATTATACATGCCAACCACCACACAAGTTGTCAATTGCTTGGGTTGATGTTGAGATTATTGTTTCTAATGAACAACACACCCACCACAATAAATTTATCTTTTTGCGATATTGAAATTAGAGACATTAAAAAATGCCACTATTTTATATTTTTAGTGTAATATTTATTAGTTTTTATTTGAAGTTCCACTATAAAGTGATTTAACGACATTTTATTTA